>OX403631.1:4970985-5120458 GCA_948107755.1 Campoletis raptor | reverse complement strand
GCGAGTGATAAAACAAGAGAAAATATTTAGATGCTTCGCGCGTTTGGAAAAAGATACGTTATCTCTCGTATCGGTGGACCCGAGCGCCACCTCACGACGGCGTCCTCAACCTCCATCCATCAAGAATTCTTCCGCGGAGAGGAGAAGAGCGGTCTCTGCGAGGAAAGGAATGAATTCCGACGAGAACTTAATTATGAGGAATGCGGAGGACAATTAGTAATTCACTCGAATGCATTTTGCAATAATATCTTTATTCGGTTGTTGCTCCATTGGAGGATAATAAGCAGTTGAATAAAATATATTTCTCGAGATAATGCCTCTTGCAAATGCATTTAACGTTGCGAGTGCAGGAAGCGAAAGTTTAGGATTTCGTGAAGAGTATCGCAAAAGTCTTAAGGTCATTAGAGCAATGCGCGGTATGAGAAACCTCACGCGCGAACTTGGCGGTCGCGGCTCGTCGCGCGAAGAGTCGAGCCGGTTAATTCTGGAGTCGTTCGTCAGAGTGAGCCTCCCTCTTTTTCTCTCTCGCTCTCTATTCCATGCCGTCTTTCTCAGAGTCACACACAACTCACCGCGCCGGGTGTTATATTTATTAGTGACGTTATTTTGGTATTTCGTTACGGGACGCGTCAAGCCTCGTGGCTCAGGCCCATTCGATCCGCTGAGTAATCACGGCCATTAAACACCCTGTCCTCGTGGCGCGATCTGCCGTCGCTCTCGCGACTCGCTAAGGAAAAAAGAGTAGCGCCCTCTCGACGTCACCTCAAGATTTTACTTTTTTTTTTCTTCCCTCCTCCTCTCTCCGTCTCGAGCTTGCACCCTGGCACTTGCTACTCGCTGTCCCGGCAACAGATTCGAACTCTTGACTCTTTCTCTCTCCCTCTCTCTTTTCCGTTTGGCGGTGATGGAACGAGAGGGATTCGCGCTATGACCGCTACAACGACCAAACCCGCCGTGATGAACTACCGGCGAAACCTCAGCCACCGAAAACATTACCCGCACTATTTTCCTTTTTTTTTTTCTAGTATTTTGCACACTTTACTCGGTGCTCAACATCGTTGAGACGAAAAAGTGAGCTCGGAGGGCAAAGAAAATGATCCAACGAAAACACAACTATATATACGTTGACAAAACAGAGTAAAGTCTTTATCCACTGAATCGAAATACAGAAAAGAACCTATAATTGGAACTTGATTATTCGCCTTGATTCGTTGCCTATCCCAAGAAAGCCCATTTTTGTCAAACAATTATTGACGAATTGAATGGAGAAAATAAGATGTCTCGGGGAGCTGCGAGATTAAAATAGAGCTCGAATCAGCGAGAGATCGAGTTGCGAAAAAAGGATGCTGCGCAGACGGTTAAGAGTTTGCGGGGCTATTATACGAGAGGAATATAAGAAGAGAAGAAGCGAAAGAAGAGGCAAAGGAGGAGGAAGAGGGAGAGATGAAAAAGAAGACGAAGCGCAGGGGGTTTGTAAACGGGGTGATGGGGCGAAGGGGGGGACGAGTAAAAGAGAGCAGTAACTACGGCGACGAAGACGAGTCTCTCTCTCAATCTTTCCTCGAGGTCCAGGGCACAAAGTTCCTTTTTTCCTTAGAGGGGAATGCGAACGCGGGCGCCGAGGGTGGCCGCCGCCGTCACGTTGACGAGCATCGCGCAGCTGGAAAACCGGCAGTTTTGGCCGAACAAGAAACTCTGACAAAGACGCTTTTGCCCCCATTAAATTTAAGTACAAGTGGAAAAGTAAACAGTACTTTGAGGTACTTCGTAAACCCTGTTTTCGTCACTTTTTGGCCCAAAAATAAATAAAATTAAAATAAACAACGAAACGAAACAACTCCATCGAGTAAAATCAAAATTCAAACTCTGACGCAATCGTAAATATGCCTCGATCTTTCGGAGCTTTGGACATTCCAACGAATAAGCATAACGAAAAAAAAAGAGACAAGGAAAAGCCTCGTTCGCGCGGAACATAAATATTCTTAAAGTTCTACACGTGTCCTCTCGTGTCTCCGCACTGTTCCGGGGCTCAAAATTCTTGCGCGCTCTTTGCTAGACACTCTTGACGTCTGCCCGCGCTTACCTCCTATAATAATAATAATTTAAAAACCGCGTAATCCCATCAACACCCTCTGGTGGGACATCGCGCGTCGGGGAGGTTTCTCATTGCTGCGTGAAACGCAAATCTCAATTCCGGAACAACGAAAAAAATAAAAGAAAATAATTGCAATAATGAAATTTGAATAAAATTCACATGAATTATTTTTGACCGAAAATTTGACCCGCGAGAAATTTCAAACATCTGCTACAATGCACTATTACGCGCTTTTGTACCAACCACTTTATAAATCCGACAATAAAATCTCTTTGCACCAATTATTCATCTCTACCGCTAATTTTTCTGTTCCCTTTCCCCAATAAGCTCGAAACACAAAACAAAAGTGTTTTCGCCTATACGGTTAAACGGGCGCAGTGCATCATACTCGAGCGGTGAATGCGACCAGAAGCAAAATGGCCAAAATCCGGTATAACGAAAATGTTGGGCACACTTTCCTGTAATATATCGGTTTAAAAGTGCCATTTGTTTCATCGTGCCAGGACAAAAAGGACACCGTATGAACCGCGAAACGAGAGATACAAGCACGAAATAATAACGGGGTTAGCCAATGTCGGTCGAGTGGTGGTTTTTCTCTCTTTCTCTCTCTCTCTCACTCAAAGCTCACGGTGTTGTACGTATCGCATGGGCAAGTTGCATCGCGTTATAGCTGTTGTTTTCGAGGACAATTTACGCGTTTCAAGCAAAAATATACATATATATGCGTACGTACCGCACATACACATGCATATGAAAATGTCAGTTATCGTATGCAGTACGTTGCATTTGTGTCTGCCTCAAAACTCGACGAATTTTCAGGAAGATTAATCGCACTGACACTTCATAAAGTATTTTATATATAAAACGTATATGAAATATATATGTACATAAGAAATATAGGGAACATTGGATGTTGGGATCTCGGGGCGGTCATTCGTTTGTTCTCTCTCGTGTATCATTCGATTGCGCGGCGATTGAGAGAACGCGGGCGGGGGGGGGGGGGGCAGACTTATAAAACGTGACCGGAGTATAATAAGTGTATAAACGGTCGAACGATGATGCCTACGAGAAACTATATACTGTTTTAATGTATATATAAATATATATATGATAAAAGGAGAGACGCCATACGCGGAAGACACACGGGTCGATTGGCCAAGTTGCGAATCGAGGCACGCCGATCGAGCAACAACAGGTACACACACACGCGGTATGGGATCGCAAATGGCTATATAGAGAGAAAAGGCCCAGCAGGTCCCTGGTGGTTGCGCTGTGGATCGTTCGGGGCAAAAAGCGCGCGGCGCGATCGAGTGAGAACGATTCAATCAGGAGCCACATAAATCTCCTCCTCGTGGACATGCTCAACCTCATCCTGTTATACCCTCTTTCTTCTCCTTATTCTTCTTCTTCTTATTTTATTTTCTCCTCGAGAGGTTCTCTTTTCTTCTCAACCGGGACTGTACTATCTTCCATTCCCTCTCCCTCGCTCTTTCTTTTTCTACTTTGGCCGGTTCTTTACTCGATCTTCTCCCCGTGTAACCCCCATTTACCGCGAGCTTACCAAGCCTCACGGACTCTCCTTCTTCCATCTCTTCCCCTCTCTTTTCCTCTTTTTTTCTCTTTCTCGCGGTATTAATTATGCGCCGTATGCCCTCGCGGGCATTCCAACCACCGGTACCAGTATTTGCGGCATTGTTAATCCGCGCTCTCCGTCTGCTTCTCCGTTGCTACCGTTTCGCTTCTCTCCCTCCCGCTCTCCTTTTTCCTCTTCTCAACCTCGCGAAAGACCCTCTCGCGTCTTTGCTTTTCCCGCGCGCATCTCCCAGACTCCTCCGTACACTATTATAATATCTCTCTTTCTCTTTGTCGGAGATTGAGCCTCCGGCTAAACTCTCCCGGTACATCATACCGTGTCTTTTCCCATCCCCCACCTTTTTCATCCGACAAACTCGTGTACGCGACAAAGTACGAGAAAACCGGATTTCTTTGATGAATTAATATTTATATACGAAGCAAATTTCCAACAGACAAATAACGAAGATGTAAAAAAAAAAACAATTTAATCACAACTCTCCGATACACTTTGTATTCGGTAAAAATATTGTCGATTGGAGAAAATCCGTTCCAACAGAGACAAGAGTCAACGAACCAAAAAGTTTGACAGATAAGAGAGAGAGAGAGAGAACGTCAATCGAATCGTTAACGACGTCTTAATTGCGTGGATCGATATCCGGCCAGTTAATTGGGTCGTTCGGGACGTGTCCGCGGTCAAGGGCATTTTTTTTCTCCCTTTTAAATTCGTTTCGTGATTGTTTTGTTCGGAGAGATCTCGTACAAACGGACGCAAGTGGCAAAGTTAATGTCAAAAAATACATACACATATGTATGAAAAATAAATAAATAAATATTGAGATATAGAAAAAGTGCATATAGAGAAAAAACTTGATGCGTATATATGTATATATATATATGGGTATGTGTCATACATGCAGACACAAAAGTTTCCAACGAATTTCGAGACACCGAAGAAGAAGAGGGCCAAAAAATCAAAGTGGATAATCGATCGGTCGATCCCGACGACAGCCGGTGAATTCCATCCTCGAGGATCGAATGGAACGGCCGCTAATTACTAATTAGCTACCTAGAGTCTGCTCCCGCTGTTCGTACCGTCCCTGTATTACGCTTGAGGGAACTTTTCTCTCTCTCCTTCTTTCGTATTCGATCTTATGGCCTCGGCAAAACGAATCACGAAGCAGAATATTTGAGAACGCGAACCGAATGAGTAACAACAACCCAAGGCATGATTATTAATAGCGCATACGCTTAATTGCCAATTAGTAAACGTATAGTACGTCCTGAGGGAAAGAGTAGAGAGAACATCCCTCCCACTCTTCCTCGCGTTCAATATTCTCCTATTGTTTCAACAATATGGATCAATTGAAAAACGATAAAACAGTGTTGATAAAAGAAATAAAACGAAAGTTAGACTCGATTGAAACTTGGACAGGATGCAGGGTCACGAGGGTTCAATGGGTACAAAAAAAAGAAGAATAATTATGTGAGATTCCGTGGAAGCTGATGGTTTCCTCGATCCTAAAAGTATATACATATATATTTGTGTGGGGGTTTTACCGAATTCGTTGGGCCCCCGCGCCGGTAGCCCTCCCCCTCCCACAAAGTTGGCCGTTTCTCTTGGTCGAAAACAACGAGCAAACAAAAGGAGCCGAAACACGTTCATTATTCTGAGCTAATTGGCGATGCCCTCGACTCGAAAACTCGCGGACCCCCGAACTCTCGGGATAAAAGCCAACAAGCATTAACCCGGAAGGTTCGAAATTTAAATATAATACCAAAAGATTATAATAACCGAGAACGAAGAACTATGATGATAAATAAATGGAGAAAAAAAAACGTTATGTCCGATGATGTATATGTATATCTCGGTAGGGATGATCGGGGACTATCGTGCAGCTGCGACGGACGTCTCGGCTAACAAACGATTTCCCTAATTCCCTTTTCGTCTCGCAAGGACAGTGAGAGGGGGTGGAGGGAGATGGGGCATTCGCGCATAATGGTCGTTATCGCCTCGACCCACCGGGGTTGAGCTGATACCTCGGGATTACCATATTTACGACGCGTGCATGTGAGAGTGCAAGGCAGTGAAAGAAGCTTCGAATGCACTGCTCGTCGAGTCAAAAGGAACAACAAATTTTATTCATATATACGTGTATATATATATATATATATATTCGCTCGTTGCGCCCGCGATACTTGGCCCGCGCGTTCTCGTTACCGTGTCTCAACTTTGCGGAACAATAATGCATGTTGAGACTTTTAAAAATCGCTTCCAATCGAGTTTTTTTCTTCAATTGCCCCATCGCGTGACGAAAAAGTCATTTTCATCGTTGCTGACATCGGAACAAGCTGGTGTCGTAAAAAATTTGACGATTCAAATAATTCGGAATAATTTGAGCCCGAACAAAAAAAAATTATATCGGCGAATGTATACAATTCGGTCAAACGGAGACTGCGTTTCACGATGAGAGAAGACAACATGAATGAACCGCTCTTGGATAAGATTTAAGAGAGAAAAAGAGGGGGAGGAAAAAAAATGAAAAAATGTGTGGTTGCGAGGGATGCGAGCGAGAGACCGGTAGCGACGGTCGCCGGAAAGTCGCCGTTCTTGGCTGTGCTTCGTACAGCGGCGGCTCATGCCGGCGCAACTATAATTTGAAATAATTTATAAATCCTATTCAATTCAAATTAAGGCTCCACTCTGTCGGATGAATAAAAGATGCTCGCGTCGCGCAATAATGCGCGTGCCTACGGCCAAATCCACCTTTCTCCTTTCCTCCTTCAGTATTTTACCCTCGATCCACCTGTAAGCATATATATATATATATGTCATTAAAAAAAAAAAAAAAAAACAAATTAATACATATAAATATAATAAATCGATAAATAATAATAACAATAGATTTAACATTAACAAAAGGATTGATAAACATTGAAGGTTGCCTCATGGTACAAATTGTCGGTCGTGATCGTCCCTTCAATTATAGTTCGTATCGACTTTGTTGGCCGATATATACGCGAAACATTCGCACCCTTATGTTGCCCGAGTGTATAGAAAGTGCAGCAGAGTTTATATATATACACTTTGCACCCTCTTCGGCGATGACCTCGCGTGGAATTGCAAATCAAATCGCGTCTGGTATACATTATCAAAATGCGGGGGTTGTGCGTATTGAAATATATATGCCTATATGTATGTCATGCGAAGAGCGTGCATATGCACGTGTGCTTTTGTATAGTACCGCAGGAGCGTTTTCGCTCGGGTGCAATTTCCGTTTTCCCCGTTTAATCATTCATATATATATATATATATGAATGAACGATCAAACAAACAGATACGTGTGTGTGGGTATAGTTTGTGGACTTTCGAGGCTGGGATGCATCGTGGCTTCGGCCTCATCCTCGCGTCCTCGGCATCCCGGAGTACAGAGCAGAGGAAGAGAGAGCAAGAGAGGCCCAGGCTCGAGCCGTCATTTGTCAGGGAGCTGTCGCGCCACGAACGTGTTTCTGTTCCAACGGCGCAGATAGCGGCCCGTCCATGGGCCGTTCATCTTTATTCCTTTATATATATATGGATAAATATATGTATATATGGGGTGTAAAGTTGCGGGATAGTAGAGAAACATGCGGCATACACGTATGTTTGTTATGTATGCGTTACAATATATCGATATCTCGAAATTCGAAGAAGGTCGTTCGAAGCATACTATTTTGGATGTCAAGTTGACTCGACATACGCCTTTGTGATACTAAATTAGCAGTTATATTGCCATGCTGAACGAACGAGTGTCGTTTCTGTATCTCTCTTTCGCTCCCTCGTCGCCCCATAACACGAATCCCCCCTCCTCCTCTTCCCTTCCCCCAAACTCATTTAATTACAACAAACAATTTATTAGCTCCATCCGGGAACCGCCCACGGGCGTAAAATGGCGCACATGCGGCTCCGCCACCATTCAAAGTACTACGTTTTCAAAACCAACGCTTTTCTACTATTATACATATATATACGTGTGTATACGCGTGAATAGATGTTTGTGCGGACAAGTTGGACGAAAAAATTCACCGCTCGACCATCAGAGGGTTGGACCCGCGTCGCGATTGCATCTGTCGTCCAAAGAGCCCCCGTTTTCGTTAAAGGGTCCTCTCTCTCTCTCTCTCTCTCTCTCTCTCTCTCTCTCTCTCTCTTTCCCCCCGCGCGTATACTAAATGTTCATTCGAATAGAATAGCAAATTCATTCAACAAGCCGTATCGTTTATGTCGCCGAAACCCGATAGAAGGGTGCATGTGTGTCGATTGCGAGGGTATATCTCTATTATTAACTCCCGGGTTTAAGGTGCCGCGAGATTTGCACCAATCAATTTAACTCAATTCATTAATTCCGGACTATAGTAATTTCGTCTTTTCAAATTATTTTCGTTATTATTTAAACTTGTTTTTACCGTTGAACATTTTATTATTTTTGTAGTTGTTGTTAGGGAAGGGGCGGGGGGGGGGGGGAGAGAGAGAAAGTTTAGCACGATTGCGGAAAGGTTAAGTGCAATAAAGAGTGCGGGTCGCAATTTTGCGGTGTCGATGATAGCTTCGGCGGTGCTTGTGTTGCGGTTAGAGTCTCTTTCTCTCTTTCTCTCTTGCCCTTAATTCGTACTCTCGTTCCGCTTCATCTCTTTTTCTTATCCCTCACAGACCTCCCTCTTCATCCACAAACTTGCCTTCCTATCATCGTAACGTAACGATCCGAGACTCCCTCGCTTTCATGATTAAAAGTTAAAACTCCTGTGGGAGCTTCGGGCTATTTTGTGGCCGTCAAACTTTTTTCTTCCTTTTTTTCATACTCCTTCTCTCATATTCGACGTCGAGTTGAGAAATATACACTTACATCAAGTTCCTCCCTTATATCTTTATCCTTTTTATAAATGTGTATGTATATATGTTGTATGGCTGGTAATACGCGAAGCATCAGCTTTTATATATTCTTCGCGTATAATTACATGGCAATTTACTGGATGGTCGATATACGCGAGAGAAAGAGAGAGAAACGCGAGACCAAACGCGGCGGCTTCTCCTCAATTTCCCATCGACTCTGCTTGCCTTTCTCTCTCTCTCCCGCTCTCTCTTTCTTGGGATTTATCTCTCACGGAAATTCAATCGAGTAGCTCATTCTATCGTGCTGCACATTCTACATATTATTCAATAAATACATTATTTTTCAAAAACAACACAAATCAACACTATGTGCATATTCAACAAAACTTTCAACTAACATTTTACCCTCTTTTTTTCTGTTTCATGGGACCGTCCTGAAATTCATCATCAAGGATCCGTCTTCCGTAAGTTTGTGCGAAACCAAAATTAATCCAATTAAATCTGGACAAATAGCTATTAAAATTACTGCATTTTTCAACTGCACAAATTAAATGTGCATAATCTACATTTTTTTGTTTAATTCTTCAAAATTCTTATGAAATATAAAATTTGATTTTTTTTTGCAAAATCTTCATCAACGGACGTCAAAATTCCAACTCGGATCTACACACGCATCTACGCACGCGTGGGAACATCAGGGCGTGAGTATATATCAATAATTTGTTATCCGTACAGTGATCTTGAAATATCTCGTAATCATGAGTGGCGTTTTGAGATGAATCTCGATGAGGAATTCCAATTATGGTGTAATTAGTTTTGTACGACACGAAGCGCGACACTTCCGGAGAATTTATATATAAATATATAAATGTGTATAATTAAATGTAAATATACATAAATATATATTTATATATATACGTATAAATGAAAGAAGAAAATCTCGCACAGTATTTTATCCCGTTAAAGATCCGTGAGAATACAGACTCGATAAATCGTGTAGATCGTAGGGAGATGCCCCGCGCAGGAATAGAAAGAGAGAGAGAGAGAGAGCGCAGAGAAGCTGGAAAGGACGATGGGACCCGATAACTGACGTCTCTATAAGTAAAAGGTGGACGGCGCCCGCGTCGCGACGGGGGTCCCAGACGTCGTCGGAGACATCAGCACCGCGGGCGGCCATTGTCTCAAGCCTCCGAGTCCTCTTCTGCTCCTCCCGTTGGGGGAGCGAGCGAGAGAGAGAGAGAGAGAGAGAGATTTGGAGAGAACGAGCGCAGAATCGGCTGCGCTATTGCTTGGTCCAGAATTTCAAAAATTCATACACATCGATCGTTACATCGATCGGAAAATACGGTCACATATATCAAATTTAAAAAAATATCAATGGTCATATCATTTTTTAAGCTCGAGCTCGAGGCCAGAAAACTCGCGTACGTTTCAATTTCTTTTTTCACCCCCGCAGTGCATTTTTTCTTCTTTTTATACGTTAACAAAATATATGCGTATAAATTACGAATGTAAATGAAAGTGAAAGGGAGGGAGTACTTAATAAAACGAAAAAAAAAAAAGAAAAAAAAAAACAACACGACTAGAAAAAGGAAAGAAAGAGGTAGCGTGCGTCGCGACGCTGGCTGATTAAACGAGAGTGATAAAACGAAGGACATAAATACGTATATATTTATGTAGCTATATATCTCTCTCGTAGATACACATTTTTTTCACATACAGATATAAATTTATGTTTTGTTTTCATTTCTATAAAACAAGCGATTGAAGTTTCAATTGGCGAAAGCGACGAGTTGTTTCTTTCACACCACAGTCGCAACAAAATTCAATGATATCTCACGGCATATCAAATATAACACGCATTAATGCTGTTTATAATGTATACGTATGCTCCACATATACATGTCCGTTAATATCATACCGTATTTGGCTATCAGTGTTTTCATTAAAACCGAGAACACGGATATATAGGGTATAATTCACGAACGTGTTAAATAATACGAGTTTAACGAGCCCCTATGTACAGATATTCCGATACGACTGTACGACAAGCTATAAATGGCGGTGTATGAATGATTTTTCATAAGACATAATGTATAAGGAAAATTAACCGCCATCGACTTCGGTCAGTACTTGGTTGGGTGACCACAGTTTCCCTTGGTCCTCAGACTCAGGAACAATGTAGCGGGGACGAAAGTGCAGAGGGAAAGGATCGTAAAACCCCGCAAATCTATACGTCAGTAAAACTTGAAGTAAAACTTCATATTCACATAGAAATAATACATGTTTCTTTTCATTTAAATGGTATATTTCGTTGATTTTGAAAATGTTTATGCATCGGGGATATAAATACGTACACCGCGTAAACAGGTATAAATACATGAGTAGACGAAATTAAATATGACGAGACGCCGTCATTACGGTCCGATTTCTCGGTACGACCGCGATCGTCCTCCTCATTTACAGCAGCTGATACACTTTTTCGTCGAGCTGCTATTATTTTTATTAGCATAATGACAGTCGGGCGGATCGACAACTCAATTTGCATGGGAAATCACGCGGTTGCTCTCTCATCGTACGTCGCTTTTATTCATCGTTATAATGTCGAAAAGTCGTTTTAACAACGTTAGAAATTGTGCATCGACAAAACGAGCCTCGTGAAATAATAACTCGTACTCGTATACATTTTCAACGGTGAAACAATGTATATAACATTCGAAAACTAATTAATTTGTAGGATTAAAAAATAAAAAAATCATAATTTTGTTTTTTCCACGTTATAATTTTGACCGCCTTGGAATTTCGTTTGAAAATCATATTTTATTTTTAACGCACGATATATATGTACATTAATATGCAAAGTTGGATTTTGTCGTGGGTAAGGACCAATTTAATCTAATCAACGCGGTATTCGCGTACAAGATTGTCGGGATGGTTATAATATCGATCGTCTCTCTAAATACGCGGTGCATAATGCAAAAGATTAAGTGGATCGAGGGGACCAAGAGATAATGCGCCT
The DNA here is from genome assembly GCA_948107755.1 of Campoletis raptor. Lineage (NCBI taxonomy): Eukaryota > Metazoa > Arthropoda > Insecta > Hymenoptera > Ichneumonidae > Campoletis > Campoletis raptor. The sequence continues at coordinate 5,108,905 of OX403631.1, read as the reverse complement.
TATTCACAGCTACGTAAGGATATCTATGTATATATATATATATATATATATATATATATATATATATATATATATATATATATATATATATATACATACTTGGATTATCGTCGTTTTCAGTGAAAACCGGTAGCACAGTCGTTACACGAAAGCACATAACTGCGCGCACACACCGTAATCTTGAGAGGCACCAAAAAAAGAAAAAAAAAAAAAGTGAGATTTTTTTCAAGTTCATTTGGGCGTGTGCGAGAGAGAGAGGGTGCGATCTTGAGGCGCTAAGCCTCACGTAGGCACTTTTTGATAAGGATCTAAAATATTATGTAAATAGAGGCAACCAGCGAATATGAGAGAGAAAGAGACAAAATTAAACGCGATCGTTGGAGATGATGATGATTTTTCGATCTCTGGACCAGAATATTTCGTCTATCGTCTCGAGGGCTGCATGTTTTTATTTGCTTTTTTTTTTCTTCAACGTAAAACCTCCGTCCCGATTGAACGTATTACGTATAGCTATTTTGAATACTCGTTTGTACATATTTATACATTCTTCTTCATGAAATCTACATTTTTTTTTTATAAAGTTATAACTTTTCAATTGATTTACTGTATAATTTTAAGCGACGGAATTTTGTGGCAAAAACTTCATTATTTGAATAGCCTTATATATTTATTATTTATGAGCATACGTATACGTAAATGTATATAGAAATATGCGTTCGCGAATGCGGGACACCCCGACCCCGCGCCCTACACCATTAACATGGCGATTTACATAATGCGTATAATTCAAGTAATTATGAAGGGAAATATACACAATTTAATATAATGGAGGATGTTTAGTGCGAGAACGGCTGACTCTATCAGTCCGAGATATCTTTCTTTCTCGCTATTCATCGTTCAACAAAAAAGGCTTGTTCTCTCATTTTTTTCCTTCGAAAACTATGTTTTTTTTATTTATTTTTATTAATTTAAACACTTGGATTTATTAGTGATCGCTTTGCACTACAAAAATATATTTCATGAAAAAATGCATGCGCAGATTAATAATGAGAGCAGGAAAAGTGTAGGTTCTGAAACGAGGCTTGAGTTTAGTTGACGATGTCGGTGTGTATATTTCGTGACATTTAATTCGAGCAGCGTGTTCGCACCGCGAGATCGCGAGACTCTCCGCGCGTCGTCGTCGTCGTCGTCGTCGTCGTCGTCGTCGGCCTCGTCGTCGTCGCGTTTACAAACCCTCGTACACACAATTTTATAAGTATATACGACAAGTATATAAGTATATTTACGGGAAGGTTGGGCAAAAAAAAAATATATAAAAAACGGAAGGGGAAAATAAGGAGGACTTGCTCCGCGCTCTTTTTTTCCCTCTTCGGCCTATCTCGACATCTATCTGAATAATAACGTGTACGACAACATGTCAAATTATACAGAGCCACACGATGACACAAACACGCACGCGTAAACGCATACAAACACGTGTGCACGGACTTTCAGCCAAAACATTCACGAAATGCTTGCCACGACTTACTCGTTTTTTCCACAGAGACACCTGCGTACACGAAAAAATATACAACATCTATAAAAACATATTAAATATATGCACGCACATGTGAACTATCGATAAACCTATTTTTATTACTCCTTTCCACGTCCTTTTTCTATTTTACACTATCATTTCACCATTTTTTCATTTTTTAAATATTTTTCCTGCGAATTCAATTCCCCATAACCTGAAAATCTCTATTTTTCCCATCAAACGATAAAATACGTTTTTTCTACTAATTATCGAAATATTTATCATTCCTTTTTCCTTTTTCCTTTTTCTATCGTGTTGAAAAAAAGGCTCGCCCCAAAATCCTGTCTGAAACGCCCCTTACACATTTAAACCGCGATCTCGTGTTCCACAGAGTTCTGGACGATTGTATTACACACGAGATTTATATCTGGCGTTTGTATCGAACGAACGTCGGTGACAATTAAATCACAGGTCCGGGGCTTGATCATGACGGATCGTTTTTCACGACTCGAGTGCGCGCCGTTCCGTACAAACATCCAACTATATATTATTGCGTTTCTCTTTTATAATACATCTTGTTTGTACTTTAGGTATGCGTGTATTTCACAACAACGATTATTATTAATATTATTATTATTTTCATTATTGTCATTGTTTTAATAATTGTCATTGTTATCGTCATTATCATTATTATTGCAATTATGTCACGTGTTGCACGCAAATCCATCTAGTACAACACGATTTTTAATGTTTGTTTCATGTACCTGGAATGTTTTTCCCGACGACGACCGAATGGAATTCCGCATTACAGTACGTAAGTAAATTTGTACAAATTGACTACATATTGCGTGAATTTTAATGGATTATAAATGAAATAGTGGACCGTATCGGCAAGGTTTTCTGCAGTTTCACTGTTTACTCGTTGAAAAATAGGAACACGATCTTGTGATATGTGGATGAAGACGAGGCTCGAATGAAGCTCTTGGAATATTTCAATTATCTGACACGGGCGCACACAGACGCAAGAATACAGATAAAAATTGTTTCTTGGTATATACAGGATTGAGCGGCAATTCGCCTGTGATGTTTGATGCGTTCGAAAAGCTCATTTACGTGAGCAATATGCCGTAGCATCATCCGCGCCAAGAGTTGCGCAATTTGATGGAGAAAAAAAAAACGGACGCTGCTTCGAGCCGAATTCTGACGCGACCCCGATGTTTGACCTTATTAAATCGTCGATCATGTATCGTTTTTTGTATTCTTCCTACCGCTCTCCCTCCTCTGGGCCAGTTATCGTTTTCTCAATCGGGCAATATCGGAAGCAAGGCGTTGCACCTGCTTCGTCATCGGTCTCATAATAGAACACGTCCTAGGTGTTGTAGAACGCCGTTTATGGACGAGGATGCAAGAGCAGATTGAACGAACTAGACTGGTCCAAGGCCGAGGGATGATGGCGTAATTTGTCAGAAAAGAAGGAAGAAGAGTTTTGATGCATCAAAGAGGAGAATGTGGTCGAGGAGTCGAAGCAAAATTCGATGGAAGGGTTGTTTGTGCGTATAGCGACCGGTGCGGAATGACGCCAGGACAGGGTAACGAGTTTGGTGGCGAGGGAGGGAGAGAGAGTAGGCTTTGGAAGAGGAGAAGAGCTTGATCGAGGCTTTCCGTTGATACGGAAGCTGTTGGTCCGGACGATGAGGATGACACCGGGGTGGGAGGGTGATTATCGCGATATGGCGCATCGCGTTGGACAAAATCCGTAGACCAACTGCGGCCAACGGGTCGTTGGTGCGATTGAAGCGGTTCGCAGCCTCTGAAACATCCTCTCGCAGGCCTGCGAGGATGTTTGAGAGCTGGCTCACGATCACCCTGCTTCGACTATATATCGGGGCTTGATACCGTACGACGAGGAATTTCGGCCTGCTGGCGTTACCAGCGCTCTCGATATTCTCCAAGAGCGCGAGAGGGAGAGAGAGAGGAATTGCCAGAGGAGGAATATCTGGTAGAGAGGATTCTGTAGCGTTGGGAAAGCTTCAGGGGCTTGGGGTTAATACGGTGGCCGCGGTGATACACGACCGACGCGAACCTGTGGCCAGCGGCCGACCACACGCCAGCTGCTCTCCTCTCTATACGCTTCTCTGCCTCCTCCCAACCCCAACCCCACCCCATAGATGTATATAATACATGTGTATGTTCATTATGGATATATGCGTGTTCGCCCTTTGCAATTGCCACGAATGACCCCAAAAATCTGTGCGATAGCCGAGTTTCTCCGCGACAAGTGTCACATCAACATTAGACATTATTAGCCCCCGGTAATTTTCGAGTCGAAATGACATTATTTCTCGAGCACGCAAATCGAGCCCTTAATTTGACGTTGAGAAATAATATTGCGGCAATGAATTCCTTTCGAATGCGATGGCATGATTTTTTAATCCGCCCTGGCGGAAGTTGATATTCAATGGCGTCTATAATGGGCGGGAAAAGAGAGGTAAAAAGGAGTTGAGGTGAAAGACGAGATCCGCGGACATCCTCGATACACTTTGGACGCACAATACAAGCCCGGCAAGAGACAGACAGAGAGAGCGAGGGTGAGAGGAAGGAAGGTTAATGAAACCTTCGACGCAAGAAAGAAGAGGAAAGAAGAGAACGAAAAAAAAAAAAAAAAAAACAACGAGACGAACGATGGGATCTCTGCTCGCGCATAATGGTCCGCTTCCTCTTAATAAACACGCACGATCCTTGAAGAAACGTGGGCTCAATGAATCGCAATTACGAGAAGCACGAGCCCTTTTTCTTATGAAAATACATTCTCTCTCTTGCTGCGCAGTCTCTAAATCCGATAGTTTTTTTATCATGCCATTCGGACGAGAGCATGGAAAATGAGTGGGAAATGGATGACCCAGTATTTAGACGGGGTTACAAGCAACGCGTATTATCTCGTTGTGGTTTAGGATTCGATCCTGGGCGGCCATTCAATTTGACCAACGGGTGGAGGGAAGGGGTTCGGAGCAGTTTCAATTTCAGTAGTAATGCCAATCCAATCATGTAAATCAGCAGGAGGGTGGCATTATATTAGTCCTGGTGCTTGGCAATCCGAGTATCTTCTCCCGTTCCCTCCTCCTCATACCAAAACATATATTTAGGAGACAGAGATCGAGGTATACGGAGGTTGAATGTATGTGTAAGGGTGTATATACAGGTGCAGCATGAAAGGACTAGTATTGGGCGGTGCGGAACCTGCTCGGGCCTGGGACTAATCCCGGGTTTACCTAATCGCTTGCGCTCCTCCTCGTCCTCCTTTACGGTCCTGTACTCTCTCGCATGGATCGCGAGAGGCACGAGCCTCTCTATACCCTATACCATACACACGTATATATATATCTATCTTATGGATAAATTCTCGCGTATAATCATCGTTTCCTCCATCCATCCTACCAGCATCGAATGCCATCGAACCAGCTTTGCGTAGAGCAGTACCCACGCTGCTACTTCCTCGAAGACATTTTCTCTCGGAGAGACGTTTGTATTGTTTCGAAAAAAGCTCTATTTTATTTTTAATAATTAATTTGCTAGACGCAATTTCCGATATTTTCGAAGAAAAAAAAAAAAAAAAAAAAAAAAATTGATGTACCAAAATAATGGAAATTTCAGAAACGTTCAATCATCGTAAGAGGCACGTGCTCTTGTTGGACGATTTAATAGAACAACATGCACCGCCGTTGGCGAAAATAGTCGCGCGCGACGACGTTATAAAAATGGTTCTGGGACATATTGCGGAGTACACGGATATACATATAGATATGACATAGAAAAAGATGTATATAATGCACGTATATGTAGCTAGGTTAAAGGGCATACGAATGAGCGAACAATAGGCCGCCGCCACTGCCTCCTCTTGCTCGCAACAGGTACTAAAACGCAGCGATGCGCTTCCGGAGGACGATTTATCTTCGAGAGGAAAACGTAGGTGCACGCGGCGTTACGCGTGCAACGGGTGTTTTGCGGCTCGTTCCCCGCGACCGATTGCCTTTTACCACAGAAAATTCTCTCTTCTCTCTCTCTCTCTCTCTCTCTTTCCACATTTTATATGTACACACACCGCGACGTGTGTAATACTTTCGATGTATAAACGCGCGTACCACGTAAAACCGCGAGCAATTCGCGCGATACACGTGTACGACGCGGGCAAAAAGAAGAAATTTAATAATTCCCCGGTCTCGCTGAAAAGCCAACGTACATCAAATTATTCACCGCCTTTTTTTTAAATAGTTTTCACAAAACGAACATCTTTTGCGTGATTTATCAATTATTTCAAATTATGCCGTAACATTTGATTATTCATATAAACGAAAACGAGCAATGCCGGTATTAGTGAAAAACCCTTTTCAAAGAGATCTCAGAAGGAAGAAGCTTCGTGAATAATTAAGAATGGAGAGTGGAGTGTCGTCGTTGAGTTGAAGCGTCGTTAATTGTTCGGTTGCGAAAGGCGGTAAATTCTTCTAGCATGAAAAGAGAGGGGGAGATAATTGATACGTGTTCTCGTGACGTTTGCGTTTGAATGTGTCGTCGGGTCTCGCAGGATATCCGCGTTATAACACCCGCGTCTGTACATCGAGAAACTACATTGAGAGAGAGCGAGACGGATAGGGGAGAGGGAGAGAAAGAGCAAGAGAGACTGCTCAAACGGATTCGAGTGACGGGCTAATGGTCGACTGATGGCAATGTCTTGTCACGTCGCGGCTCGGCGAAGCCCGCACCTGTCGCCAATGAGTATTCTCTCCAGGGCAAAGCGCCCCGTAATTCTCGCAACACCGATACAAAGTTCCACATTTACATCCAACGAGACTCGTCGTCGTCGTCGTCGTCTCCGTCAAATTCACTCGCGCTTGTGCGCAGCTGCGCGCAAACTCGAGAAAACTCTCTTCTATCGCAAGAATAGATAAACTTTGACGGTGCGGATACGAAGACAATTAAGACGCTTGAAAAGAGATACGCGAGTTGTAAAAACTGAGACTGCTCGAATGTTTGAATTTTTGAGCAAATTTGAAAGATTGAAATAAGAATAAGGTGAAAAGAAGAAAGAGAGAATAAAAGATGGAGGAAGAAAGAATGTGGGAGAAATTACTCGGCTCGTTTGCGCGATCGACAAGCCGAGACCGCGTTGTTCTTCGAAGCCCCCGAAAATCTTTGTTTTTTTCTTTTCTCCCATTTATTTCTTGCTGGCACGGGGATAAGTTGCGGTAGGAAGCGCGTCGAAACATTTGGCTCTCCTCGAGTAAGCGAGTGGCAGAAATAGCTGATGCGAATATATACGTGGCAAACTCTCGTTCAGATTTTCTCTTTGCCTCTTTCTTTCTCTCTCATTCGGTTGCACTTTTGCAATGCAGGCGGGAGATTGGGACGCGATAGCATTGTGATCCGGACAGGATTCTCTCGAGTGTGCTGTGGGCGTTTTCTTTCTCTCTCTTTTGTTCTCTCTTGAGAATAAAAAGACCGAGAGCGCGAGAGAGAGAAGAAAAAATCTCGCAATTGAATGTACGACTCGAGGATAATTTCAGGGTGAAACTAATAGCCTGTCTTGTTTTGCACGTGTCAGTACACACGAAATAGATTCTCAGAGAAAAATTTCCAACTGATATTTCTATCTTTCCTTTCGTTATTGATTTTTTGCAAAATATTGTCAGACAATTTTATTTCGATAAAAAAATGATTTCGTTTTACCGTTAAGGAGAAATTTATTTGGCGATCAAGAAGCGATTTAATCCGATTTTTTCGCCTTTTTTGGGTTTGTTTTTTGTACTGTTTTTTGAGAAAGAGAGAAAGAGAGATTGGGAGATTTGGAAAGAGGAGGCCACTAAATATTGTGTTCGCGCAGTGAATACAGAGCGTTGGACACGTGTAAAGCGGGAGAAAACGAGCGGGAGATTCCGTATGAAGCTCCTCCGCAGATCGGCAACAACGATTATACGCTAATTCAACGCAAATTCCTTCCCGGAGATATCTGTATCGTTCGCATACATCAGAAGCTCCCGAGGGAAACGGGAGAAAAGATACAGATAGATAGAGAGAGAGAGAGAGAGAAAAGAGTTACTTGGCTACTCTTTTGGCGCAGCATCTTTTTGCGGCCCATTGCAAAATCTTTTTCGGAGATTCCGGCAAAGAGGACGATGAAAATCGAGAAAGAAAAAGAATAAGTCGAGCGTACGGAAGGAAAAAAAAAACAAAGAGACCGAACGTTTGCTGCGTGCCACCGACTTTTGTCGGAAGCTGCACAATATCTTGCAATCTTGCGGAACCAATGTCTGTTTCTTCGCGATCGAAAATCAACTTTATCTCATTTTCTAGGCTTTTCGGGATCAAGTAAGCGCCAAAAATGCGAAAAAACGAAGTATACGGCATAAATATATATTTGCCGATCGAAAATCTGCAAACTGCCGAGATAATCAGCTCCTGAGACTTTTTATGTTACGATCGCTAAAATCGCAAACGAACCTACGAACCCGCGTGCCACAGACTCTCGAACGAACGGAGAGAAAGAGAGGAGCTGAAAACGCCAAAGATATATATCACGGTGTCGCGGGCGACATACCATTCTTCTGCGGTGTGAAAGCACCGAGAATTTTTCGCTACATAGTATAAAACAGCATCCACAAATTAAGGAAGAGCCAAAGTCCCGAGATTCACGAAAAATTCTCTCTCGCTCTCTTTCGCCCCTTTTTCTCGGATTGCGTGGACGCGGTTCATAAAACTTCGTTAGCGATCCGGAAACTCGAGGTTACCCGTAGACCGTTCGTGGGGGATTTTCAGCGTATATACGTGCGAGACGAAAAAATTAATATTCCACGTAAAACAGAAAGAGGGTTGAAAATAAAATGCGTGTAAAGAAAAAAATAATAATTCGAGACCCCGCCGCAACGACGAATCTCTCCGCCTTGAACGAGTTTTCTCGTGTCCGGAACACGACGTTGCTGCTACGTCGTATATTCGTTTTCGTTGTCCAGTGATTTTCAGTTTGACCAACACTCCCTCGTCGCTCGCCTTCGTAATCCGTGTCGTGTAAAGACGTACAAGAAAAAAACTGGCCAAAATCTCATTCTCATTTACCCTGCGGAAAACACGGAAACGTCAAAAAAAAAAACAAAAAAAAAACAAAACCGAAGAAAAATGGAAAAATTCGAACGCCTACGATAAATAATGTCGAAATTCGTTGAATATCATCAATGAACACGCACTTTCGTATACAGCTTTCCTCAGGGTGGCCCGATTTAATAGTTCTTGGCAAAATGAAACAAAAAACATTGCAACCTGTTCAAAAAATATATATATTCGCGGATGAGTTTGGAAGTGCAGTACGGAGTTGGCAATTTATCCACACGTCGTAGCGTTGACGTTGGCCGTCCTTTAATTCAAGCTCGCGACACTATTTTCTCCGCTTTCCATATATATAATGGATACACGTGGTGAAGGGGGAGGAAGAGAGAAGAAATCGTTACATACTCTCATCTGGAATAAGACGGCAGCTGTTCGCGACTCGTCTAACCGCGAGTCTAAACCCTTTTACAATCGCGTGAAAAAGCATCGCAGTAATAAAGAATTTTTCTTCAACCCTCTCTCTTCGTCTCTCTCTTTTTTAGCACTCGTTCTAATTAACTTTAATAGCAATTTCTGTTCCTTTTTGGTTTGCAGACAGCTCTACACTGGGGGGCTAAGCACGGTGACGAGAATATCGTCAAACTAATCGCCGGTACTTACAAGGATTACATTAAGGGGGTCAACGAAATGACGGTGAGTGTGAGCCACGAGCCAGTCATTTTTATGCGCATTTATGATTTTTGAAGAGTTAATTATCTTAATTTTTCTTTTCATAATTGATGGATTCGTTGGACGCGATTGCAGAACGGGGTAAGTTTGTTTTTTCAAGACAATTTTCATTCTCAAATTGAATATTTTTTAAAAGCCAAATCGGAGAACCGGAAAAGTCGAGTATGACAAAGTGTCGTTGGCGGTTGAACGGCGAATCGCGCTCGCTGAGATCGCGGGCGAACGTGAGTGAAACACGGGGGCGGGGGGAATCGAGTAAAGAGAGGAAGGAAGAAAAGGCAAGCAAAGAAGTCAAGAGATAGGATCGGATGCGTGTGGTCCACCGCTTTACTCTTTATAAGACTTATATAAGCCACGTTGCTCTCGAGAAAGAGAGCCGGGACTTGCTCGTTAGCGGCTCGCGACAAACACACCGTGAGCCGACCGGCTGCCCGGCTCAGCCCTTCCCTCCGAACCCCTTTTTATCCCGCCTTATCCGCCGTGAGGCTTGCTCCTCCTGTATACCTTCGGCTCTCCTCAAACCCCATGCTCCGCGCGCCTCTTAACCTCCAACATCTGTCAAGAAATTTTACTCTCCGCTTTCATCTCGACGGATTGGACAAATTGTATTCGGGGCTTGGGGACGATTCGAGCGAAATTAAGAGAAATGAGTTTATTGTTGGAAGCTTTGGAACAAAGTTCGACCGTTCGTCCGTGTCCTCGACGTTTCAATCAAAATTCAGCAATATTTCAATTGAAACTGATGTGCATCCAAAACTTGTAGAAAAAAGCTTAAAGTAAGGAACAGCAGAATTAGAAAAAAAAAATGATGAGGTTTCTTCCTGCCATTCGTGCCGTAAAAGTACTCAAAATGGGGCGAGAAATGGTACATTTACTCTCATCCCTTGATTGTGTTGTTGAAGAGCCTCTGCGACCTTAAATCCTGGAACCCCAAAATCTATTTCTCCCAGCGAGGTAAACACCACACGGAAGTGAATTATTGCCTCAATCTTCTTTTTAGCAAAAAAAATGCGACCCTCGTATTAGACAATAACTTTTTTTTTTTAAATAACGAAGAGAATGCTGTGTGAAAAAAATTGGGGAAAAATGTCGGGGTCGAAAAATAAAATTGGAATAATTCGATGTTCCGCCGGTTAAATCGAAGGCGAGGAATGGGATTCGATCGTTGGAATTAAGAGTGACAAAGAGGGGTCGGTTTGGCGCGTTGACGCGTCCACGGTCTTTACGTCGATGGGGGCGGTGAAAGGGTAATTCGTCCGTTTCGCGGTACGTCTTTCAGACCGCGGAGTCATTTGTTTAGGCTCCGGTCTGTGTGTCATTCGGGCGGTGTGTTTACGGAGGGAGCGCGGGCAGCTTCCTTCACCGGTGGTGCGGAGGATCTCCCAACATTTGCGCAAGCCCCTGCTTCGGCCACGTTGCCCTTGAGGACGGTTACTTCGAGAGTGATACGCGACGCGGCGATCCTCTCTTTCTTTTGTTTTTTTTCTCCTCGTCTTTGCCGGGTTTCTCAGGGCTGCTCGGTTGCCTCATGTAAATCGCTAATTCCACGAGGAACATTAATTATCTCGTTACGCTGGCTCCCACCCGCGATAGAGAGGAGAGACGTTCCTGTCTGCCTCGCTACTGCACCGCATATTTGCGAGTCGAGCGAGACGGAGGCAGCGGAATAAAGAGAAAGAAAGAGAGAGAGAGACCGTGCAGCATCCAAGCTCACCACAGAGCCGGAGGAAGAAGCCTCTTGCGCGGAGAAGTTCCTGAAGCAAACGCCGGCTAAGAAAAAAGGAGTCGCATTCCGTGTACCCAATTATCGGAAGAAAGCTCTTGCACAGGCTACGCGAATCGTTCCCATTCTTCTCGCTCTCTTTTCTCTCTCTATTCACTTATTTTACCAAACTCAACCTTCTTTTTCAACCCCCTCTCTACCGATTTTTCGTCCGCAATCCATTCCCGCATGGTAGTCTTCATTTCTGGAAACGACCCTTCGTGCGATGTTCCGATGAGAACATATGATGAAAAAAAAAAACTGAAAACTCCTTTCCGCGTTTAATTTACATATATTCGAGTCGACGTAACTCAAGAGCGTGAAAACGCATCTTAATTTGCTCGCGGTGCCTACAATTTTCTACAAATTACGCGGGGGATTAACCGAGCGCGTGTTTCATAACGCCGACACATTGCCGAGTAGGAAGGCTTGATGTAGTAGGTGTGGGAGGATATTTTGAGCTCGGTATAAACGCGAGTCTCCGTCGTGTCCAGGGGCAAGGGGAGGAAGGGGGCGGGAGAGGAAGAGCATGAGAAAGAGCGAGACACGAGGGCCTTAATCTGTCACCGATACGAGTTCGCCCCGACCAACCTCGGCCTCTTATCGTGCCATCGACGCGCATTTAATCCTCGCAAAAAATTGCCTGCTAACGTCTCGACCGCCTCCGCGAGGACAAAAAATACAAAAACAAAACAGAAAATGAATGCAACGGAGCAAAAAAGAAAGAGAGAAATTGTGAGCACCGCCGCGCCGGTGTGGCGCCTGCGTGACCAAAAGGTACAGAAAGGTACAGCGACACAGCCTCACGACAATCCGTTCCGTTACGAAGAAAACATCCCTCTCTCCCCCGCTCCACGAAATTTCCTCATCTTGAAAAATTCATCGAACATATCTGTTTTTCGAAAAAAAATAAGCAATACGATCGAAAAAAAAGCCGATACCAATATAATTATTGTCTCGGCCGGTACCTACAGTTGCCAACATTTTCTAGAGCCGCAAATAAATCTGTATGTAGTCACCCGAGCGCCTTTGACGAACGCGGAAAAATAACATTTTTTTTCAGCCCAAATATTTTTATTTGTTCGAAAGTTTCAAGAGAGCGTTAAAAAAACGTGTCGTTGATGCGAAAAATATGGAGTCGCAATAAAAAACACGTCGAAATATGCGAATTATATCGTATCTCTCGTATTTTGGTGTCGGGAGGCGTGACGCGAAAGGAGACACGGATAGATCATAGAGAAGAGAATTTATATTATGTCATGTAGGAAAAAAAACATGTACATATATCTATATATAACGGAAGAGTTATGATTTAGTTGGTCGTAAAGGCGCGAAACGCGAAGAGGGAACGTTGGAAAAATATTAAAATTGAAAAATCTTCGCAACTCGGAGTGATATACGCGAGTGATATCGGTGGCCAGCAGCTGTCCTGTTTCCCCAACTCACATTTCCCCTTCCCAACCCTCCGTGCAAATACTTACATATATAGGAGAAATAAGGGCTTTGAAAAGTGTTTTGGAGCATAGATCGCGAGTGTGACGAATAGAAAGAGGCAAAAGAAGGAGAAGAAGAGAAGAAGAACAAAAAATATGGGGCAAAGAGGGTGAGAATCTTGCTCGCCGTTACGAGCAGCGGAGAAAGGAAAAACGAATCACAGATATTGTCTCGATTCTCCCTGCGAGTTGTCACTTTCCGAAAATTTTAAACCCTCCCCCCTCCCCCTCCCCCTCCCTCGCACATTTCCGAACAATACTTTAAAATATTGTCAGAATTGTAAAAAGTTATATACGTATGATACAGTTATACGAGAATGGACTCACGATGTACATGGATATGAGGAAAAAAAAGTGGCCTCGCGGAGGTGGAGAAAAAGGGTGCGAGATGTCCATACGGGCCCGGAATAAAAAGGCGAGGGGCTCGAAGCGCCACTTGTCGAGCTTCACACACGTGTCGCTCAATTTTTATTTTTATTTTCCTTTCTCCATCTTTGTCTATTTTGGGTCAGGAAGGGAACGACCGAGGAGGTGCGTCGCGTGCAACCCTTGCATCTGAAAAAAAAAAACAAAAAATATTACTTTACAGATTTTGAAATTTTGCAGCCTATTTCTCAAATATTTCTGCCTCAAAACTTTTAGATTTGTTGATTCATTCAACTTCTGTCACCGATTTTCATAAGATTTAAATATTGCCAACCCTCGTAGCAGGAATCTATAATTTTTGGCGCACCCCATCGCAAAGAGTTAAAAGCAAAGTGAATTAAATGCCAACGGGATCGCACAAAGTCCCTCGAGGGATGAAACTCGCGAAAGGGTGCATAAGGTTTTCGCTGGAGACCCTCGTACCAACCCTACGTATATGATATAACATATATAAATGCCATTATCATTGACGACAGAAAAAGAGAACGAAACATCGGTGACACTTTTCATTTTAGAGCCAGTATACTTTTTTTTTGTCAACTCGTACACTACGCGACGATTCGAAACGCGCGTCACTGAATTAGCAGCGTGAAACGACAATCGAGGGATGGCCTTTTTCTCAAGCTTATTGTTATACGTCTCGGAAATGGCAATTTTTTCATTTTTATTGCTTCATCGAAGAGATATTTTCAAATCTGTCGTTCTAAAGCATTTTTTTTTTTTATAAATATAATAAACACAATACCGTGTCCAACATGTTAGAATCGTAAGAGTCCAACGTTTTTTATATGTTTCTACAATTTTTCAATATGGAGCCACGTGGGCGAACAGGATGAATGGTTTATTGAGAAAATATCGAGATAAAATGTATAGTATCGGAGAAGTTTGTAAGGAGACCGATATTACACGAGTGTGTTCGCCCACGTCAACCAATGTAACGAAACAATGACACGAGGAAGAGAAAAAAGATCTTTAAAAGAGCAATTACACGCTATTATTTGTCTTGTCTTGATGTGGGAAAGAATTTTTTCATACCGTAAAAGGAAATTACTCGAGTCAATCGCTGCTTACAAGGGAGACTTTAAAAAAACTTTTTCATTGTTTTTGTTTCAAAATTAGCGTCCCAGCAACAATTTTTTTTGACAATTTGTCAATACAGTGAGAGAATCATGACGAAGAAAAAAAGTATCCGACTGGACCGTAAAAGTAATTACCACTATTATCAAAAGGAAACACGACAAAGATTTGCTTCGAGGCTGATAATTAGAATTCGGTAATTCAAATGAGGCTTTGTAGAATATTCGCTCGTCCTGGTTTTAACATTTGCTCGCGGGGGAAAGAATTCGCACGCTCGAGGTAATACTCATCAGACGGTATTATTAATTCCTCATTGTCTCTGTACGCGGAAGCGTCATTGCCGACGTCCATTTTATCTTTCTCTTTCTTTCTATTTATAAATCATATGCTCGAGAATAAAAATGGCATTCCGGGTTCAATTAAGCACGAAGATTTATTGGAATAACGTCCTTCTAAGTCCAAGCCGTAACTATAAACGTTTTTTTCCAACACTCGAGCAAAAGTATGTTGTATTCTCACACGCGAAATACGCACGCGAGCTCGATGCAAAGAAAAAACACACGCAGGGGCTCGTAAAAGTCTCGGGGGCTCTCTATGAAAAGGTGATATCGAGCGGCAAACTTGCATCCGCGGTTTATTCAGCTGTGGAGCTCCGTTATAAAAAAAAAAAAAAAAAAAAAAAAACAAACAAAAGAAATCGAGAGATTTCTAGTATTTTACGTCTCAGTTATCTTGTCTTGAGAAATTGCATTTTCCCAAAAGGATACCCGTTAAAAAATCCCCCAAAATATATTATTTTACAGAATTATCCTTAATTTCTTCCTGTATCGAGTTTTCAAATACAAAAATTGTATCGTAATACAGTTTTGAAATTTATGCATTTTTCAGGGTTACACACCGCTCCACATCGCGATGCAATTCGATCACGAGAACATATTCAATCTTCTCGTTCAAGTGTATGGTTAGTGCTGTTCTCGAGAGAACAACCCTCGAGATATACAATTATTCAATTAGTTTCATGAAACTATAACTGTAAAATTTAATCAAATTTTTGTCCGAACAAATCGAAATTGATAAGAATTGTTGAAAATGATACAGGAGCGAATCAAGAAGTTCGAGATCACAGTGGG
This sequence comes from Campoletis raptor, assembly GCA_948107755.1. Taxonomy (NCBI): domain Eukaryota; kingdom Metazoa; phylum Arthropoda; class Insecta; order Hymenoptera; family Ichneumonidae; genus Campoletis; species Campoletis raptor. The sequence continues at coordinate 5,093,680 of OX403631.1, read as the reverse complement.
AAAAAAGCTCGACAGTACCTGGTTTCGCAGGAAGCTGCGGTCAGCCAGGACACGTTCAGAAGTGAGTACGAATTAAAAACTGCTTTACGCAATATTATTTAGCGATTCTCGTATCTGCTTGAATTATTTTGGATTTGGTATTAAATTCGGGTTGTTTTCACAATAATTATTCGGCACTGTGTAGAAAATTAAAAGCAACGAAAACATGTATTTTATAGCGTTTGGTTTGTCGTACAATATTTGTGGTGGTTCGGTTACTTTTCAAGCCTTTTTCGAATGCAATTCTCTATTTTATTTTGGGGGCATTTCTGCAAGTATTCTTTTGTTTATAGGAATTACTGCCGCCGCTACGCTCAGGCAAGTAGACGAAAAAAAAAAAAAAAAATTATCTCAGCTTATTTCGGCATGTTTTTCTGTTTTTCTATTCCCACTAAAATTGCTCATTCGAATAATAAAAAGGGTCTTTTTTTGGTTTTCATTGAAAATTCGAATGAATTGAAGAAAAAAAAAAATCATTAATGCCGATGGAAAGTAGATTTGAATAATCGCTGCATGTATTTTTTTATTAGAACGAAAGATTGAGGTTTAATTAACTTTAACTGACACTTATGATTTTCTCTTTGTATCCGCGTAATACATCACCTTCCGCATCTTTTTGCACATAATGCAAGAAACCCGGAGAGATCAAGATTAATAAAGACTCGAGGCGCGTTATTTATAGTTTTAACCCCAATAAATATATGTGCATGCTGCACAGATTTGCTATTTTCTCGTCACTCGCTAAACGCATTGTTCGACCGCGGTTAATTGTAGCCTCTGACGTTTCATTCAATTAGCAAGCAAACACAGACACGAAACTCACGGTCGTACTGACACTAAATTCCTCGCTCCGAAAAAAGCATTTTTATTTGCCTCTTTATCGAGTTTCGTCATCTGACACATTGCTTTTTGTCTCGTATTAATATTTATACAATCACGTATACAAACAATTCGTTCGTATCAACTTTTATTCGTACCCTCTTATTTTTTTCCTTTACGAATTTATAAATCCGTTAACTTTCTCCTGTGACTGAGAAAAAACCAGTTTCCGGGGGAGAAATCACGACTTTTTACATTTTTTTCTCAATACCCGACGCAATTTTTCCGCAACAACAAAATTGAATATTTGAATCCGTGATTGTGTATTTTTTTTCTTTCTGTATACATTGTCACAGTGAAAAAAAAAAATCTCATTACTCATAATGAATATTCTTTTTGCAGAAATAAAAGCAAGGAAAAAGCATACAGGTGAGCCGCCAAACAAAAATCTTTAAACGATTTATTCAAATTCATATTTACCTAAAATCGTTTTTCTTTTAACAATTTATAAACATATATATATATATATATATTGTTATTTTCTATTCAGAGAGAGATCTTGGTTTCCTACGAATTGGCTCGTTGAACGTTCGCGTGAAACGTACGACGGAGGCGTTCAGCCAATTTTTGGGTGTAGCTACGAGCGCATCTAGCAATGAGAAAATTCACAAGACTTGGGGATCGGCGGACAATGTGCAGGTCCGTTTAATCTTCCCAAGATCCTCCAAAATGATAAAAATCGATCAAGTATGAGAAAAAAAATGATTACAGGAGGGAAAAAGTATGCCGCCTCCAAAATACGCACCGATCAAAAAGCGAAGAAGTCGTAGAGCTCAGGATTTCGGAAGCGGTGCAAGTTCGCGAGTTCAGCCGACGCACGCGGCGAGTCAACCGAGTACACCGTTACCGCAAGCGCGGGAAAATCTCGGTGCGAGAAGACCATCATCGACGAGTTCGGTAGCGCCGGCAATGGCGCTCGGAGCTTCAACGATAATCCGTCAAAATAACGATTCCGACTCGGACGGAGCTTGTGGCTTCGATTCGGCATGGCGCGGTTCAGCTCAAATCTGAGTCGTCGTAGCTTTTGTTATTGTATCAAGAGATCGTTAATTTTTCGCTGTTCTAGTTATACATTTGCTATAAATACATATTTATTTACATTGATGCACAAAAAAATTGTTTTTCTCATTTTCCCATTGACATTTATTGCGTAAAGGAAAGAAGAAAAATCGATACGTTTGTTCGATCGATGTTAATGCTGCGAGAAAATGGGAAAGAACATTTTTTTGTGCATCAATAATTATATACATTGAACATCGGTTTCATATTAAAAAATGTAATGTTTGTGAACCAATCGATCTTCCACGCGATTTGTTTGGAAATCGACTTCAATTATCGCTGACAGTTAAAAACAAGCGCAATTCCGAAGAGAGGAGCATTCAATGTTTTAAATCATTCAAAGTCAATCATATTTTGAGCCAAAAGAGGTCTTTTCCAAACTGTCAATCGATCATTGAAATAGCGCTACATATTGACGGGATGATAAAACTACGAGAAGCGCGCATTCAGCAAAAAATCCTCATCCCCAAAAACACCCTGATATTGTTTTTCTTTCTTTTCTTTTTTCGCAAAACCAGTGTCTACCGCTTTGTTTATTTCTATTTATTGGCGAATAGCTTCTATTGTATGAATAAAAATATAAATTTTCTATCGCCGAGCCGTCGTTACATATTTTTTTCTGCAATGCTTCGGTGCACGAAATTAAAAGGAAGACGACGAATCGCGAAAAATTGACCAACGCCATCTGTGCCACTGCACCAAGAATTGGAAAAAAAAATTCTTTATTACCGACCGACGATAATGGAATCGTTTTTTAGCGACCCGTGGTAATTGTGTTGTCTCTTACGATCACGTAGGGAATAATATGATCGGTCAAAATCGCGTCAAGCTAATGCTGCGCTCTGGTGTCGCATTTTGTATCATTTTGACATATTTTTTTATTTTACAAATACGCGTTGATCGAGGCATCGGTATAACGAGAACTTTAATAAATAGACATACGCGTTTAGTTTAAAAATTTAAATAACATTTTCATAGTCGTTTACAAGATCCATACTCGTCAAATGAGTTAGAAACGACTAATCGTTTCTATTGTTTTCGATCTAATAATTAAGTACAGTTACGGAGACTTTTTCTTATAAAAATTATCCTTTCACGTAGAATTGAAGACCGTGATGTCAACTTCTGCCAATAAATCTATATGTTTTTTATTTCTTTATGTGTAACTATATGTGCTAATTATTAACCGGCGTGATGACCGTTTGCGTGGAATGCCGATGCAAGAATCTGCTGCATCTGTATCCGCACGTGGAGTTTCATGTGTTCGGGTATTTGTCTTAATGAAGGTAACAATGAGAGCAAAAACATTTTGTCGTAATCGTCGTCGGTGGAAAAAGCTCTTTGGTTCGATTGCGATGTGTTCAAAACATCTACCGCCATTTCTGTGTCAAAAGACGCCATCGAAGTTTCGCAAACTGCCGCTTGATGCGAATAAGTATCTCCTCCGCGAGTCTGATGATCGTGCGATCCTAACGTTACACCCGACAGTGTGTACTCGTCGACCTCGGGCGTCGTCACGATCTCTATCTCGTCCGTTATCAATATTTCGTCCTTCATCTGCTGGGCTTTCGAAGCTTTATTTCCTTTGCTTCCTCTGGAAAATAAAGTTCATACTGTTGCGGAAATTCCTACGATTCCTATTCGTTCAAAACGCCAATAAAGAGCAATAAACGCAAGCCCAAGCGTAAATAATCGAATTCTAGTTCAATAGTCGAAGACGCCACCGATAGAGGACACGAGGGGAAAAGTAGCAGCTTAAGGTGATCCATTGGTCATAATTGACTTGATATATCAAAACAAACAAAAATACAAGTTACACGTTGTTCTCCTTTCGTCATATAACGAGGTGCTACTTTTATTTTTCTCCAACAAGCCAATTCGTCCGGTCGGTAAAAATTCTGCTGGACGTTTTTCGTCCGTTGAAGTCATCCTCCGACGAAAGGAGAAGAACTCGAAATATCAAGCGTGTCCGGGGTAAACTTGTATCTACTCTCGAGTCATCTCCCTCGCACTTGCGCAACTAATTCATCACCTTAAGGACACCGAACGAAACTTACCGCTTCTTTACACTTGGAATAAGAAACAGGAGATGATCGTGGTACGAGGATTTTTTGCGTTTTCGTCCACGTCCACCGCTTTTTTTCAGTGCTTTTACTTCCTTCATGAAATAATCCCTAATATTTCGCCACTTGTTGCGCAAACATTTCTCTGAAATATCGCAACAAATAAGGGTCGATTGGCAAAGCGAGTAATCGTATTTATCTCGATTTTGTACGCGCTGGTTAGTTGCGAAAAATAGAAAGACGAAAGCGGCGAAAGCCTCTCAAGCAAAGTCGCGTTTTCGTACCTTCTGTTGCTCTCTCCTCGTCCGTCAGATGGTTCCAGTCCGGTGTCATCGCTGTGCACACCTCGAACCAAGCGTTACTCTTGGCCGAGCGATCGATGTATTGCAGACAATTCACATCGTATATAGCCGGATGCCTTTTAATTTCGCTAATGAATTTTTCTGTGTCGAAAATCGTGACCGCCATGTTGTCTTGTCTATTTTACGACGAGAGAGACGGAGAGGAATACGCGTTGTTTATTTCGGTGTTTCTATAGCGTGGTAAATAAGAGAGAAATGACTGAGGTAACGCCGCGCGCGACCGTTACGGAACGCCAGCGAGCGTGGCACTGCGCGCGCTCTGTGTGCGGAGAAAATCGTTGGCCGCGTCTCGTTCCGCGTCGCGTCCACGTATTTCCGAGCGCCGTGAACAACGGGAACGCGCGTTTACGGGCTTTGCGGCATTGGACGCAGCGACGGTGGTGAGAGGGGACGGTGCGGAATTGACGCACGCGAAAAGATGCCCGGCAACGTTGCTTTCCGGGCCACAAAAGCTTTAGCATTCTCGTTCGCTTCGTTCAGCCGATCAAATTAACGTTAAGCGCTTAAACAAACCCAAATTGTGGCAATAATCAAATTTTTTTGATCGATTACTGCGTATCGCTGCTATTATCGGCAGCGGTTTTTTCAGTTTCCCAAAGCCCCGGAGTAGCCGTATCAAAATCCGTTGATGCATCATCGCGTCTCTAGGCCGACCGCGGAAGAAAATTCGTCCTCGCGTGGGTCGGCGTATTCCTCTACTCAAAAAGCAGTCTACGTAAAACAGGTCGGATAACAAAGAAAAAAAAAACGAATCGAGGATTTTCGATGCCCATAGAACTGTGGAAGGCTCGCCGGGTTTGAACGACGCGCGGATCGAAAGATTCTCGAAAGGAAAAAAGGGGGAGAGTGTGCTCAGTCTGCGGGTCGTACAAGGGAAACTGTAGTGATGCAGGAACGTACCCTGGGCAGCATCGCGGTGCAATTATTCTCATAGATAAAAATCTCTTGACACGAACGTATTTCAATAGGCCCTCGAAGTACAATTACTTTTTTTATTTTAATTAAAATATGAGAAATATGAGACAATGAAATTTTTGAAACGAAGGAAATAAGTCGATGGTGCGTGGCCCTGAATTATCTAGGCGCGGGACTGAGAATCGATGCTGAGGCGTTGCAGCCTGAGCCCAATATATAGGCTAACAGGCGGTATCCTGCGCTTAGCTTTTATTCGATCTCTACGCACACTTTTACGTACACGCGCTTATATATACATGTAGAATTTGATACACACACATAGTAAGGAGCAGGAAATGAGAATAGATATATATACACATATGAACGGAGAAGAAACGTGGTGCGTCCCGGCGTCGTCGCCCGCGTATACAGTTGGCAAGTTACCGCCTCATTTCAGTATTCGTTTGGCTCTAAGAACGAAAGGATCTCTCCGAGCGTAAATTAGAAGACCTGTCCCAAGTCGACTGATTATTGTTAAACACCTAGACGCGAAATCTAATTCCAAAAAAAAACACCTCAAAATGTCGCTCGCCGATTTTTATGGAAAGAAATACAAGCTTGCGAGCAGCGACAAATTTGACGAAATGATGAAGGCTCTCGGTAAGTCAAGTATACAATTTTTGCAATTTTTCGGACCATCGTGCATTCGTGATTAACTCGCGCGACGCCCCAAAGGATCCCGGCACACCTGGATCGTTCTAAGAACACGCGATCTTTGCCAACGCTTTGCTCGTACAGACACGCCCAAAAATTTAGATCAATCGGATTTACAACCCTCCGTCAATAAATAAAACACTGAAAATCTCAACTCTTTCCAAGTATTTGCACCGTTTTCCATCATTTTCTCGCTTTTGGACAAATCCGAAATCACAATTTTTAAACGTAAATTAACCCCTTTGAAAATGAAAAAAAAAATTGAACAGCGAATTTCTATGCACTTTTGGTTTAGTTTGTACGCGAAGAAAACTTGCGTTTCCAAAGCATCACGGTGATCGATTAAACGTCCAACAAATTGCACGACTCGTAATAATAATGCGCAATGTGCAACAACGTCGTGACAATTGTAACGAGCGTGTCCGGTACAGTCGATAAAAATTCTTACAATATATATCGCGCTTGGGAAATTTCTCGACCATGTCTTTTTCAATCGATTTTTTCTTTTATCTTGCAAACAATTTTTTCCCCAGTTTGTACAATGTCTGGCCTCGATACTAAATTACTAAAAAGCTTTTAAATTTTTTCTTACAACTATTATTACAAAGTGCGACGAAAAATTATCAACGGTAGAGAAAAAATGAAAAATTCCCAAACACAGAAATAAAGCCGCCACCGAAAAACTACGCACCGAGCATGGCTTAAAGTTTACACACATGGCTCGAACACATGTAGCAACGCCGAAGAAAAAATATGATCGATTAAAATGCAAATAGGCCGGCAAAAAGCAGAAAAAATCGCGTCACAAGTCGTAGAAGCGTTATTTCAACGTAACTCTTGATTATTTATTGATTCTAAATAATAAGGCGAATTTTATCCACATTTCCCTTTGTAAAAAAAAAGCATCGGATTTCGGTTCGGATTACCGTAGGTTTGTAATACGAGTCGACAACGCGGTGTGGCTTCTTTTCATATTTGCACGCACATTGCACTTTAGCCGCGATATACAACGACGAGTCGTAAATTCTCAGATAAAGCGACGAAAGCCTTCCAAATTGGGCTCGGTATATGAATATGGAAAAAATATTTCGCGCGATAACCCCAAAAACATGTTTAGTTCATTTTGAGACTGTCGAAACAATATGCAACACAGACAATCTCTAATATTCGTACGCACTTAAATAATATTTCTTTATGTAATTAAATCGAGTAATTAGTCTGAAAATTCGAAATACGTATATTAGTAGCACGTGAAGCAAGAATTTGGATGATTCGATGCGGCTCGTTTTTCGTTTTCGTTGCTGATTATAACTCAAAGATGTCGCCACGCGCCAAGTTTCACAAAATGTAGATTTGGATTTCAAATTTGATTTTTCTTCTTTCAATAAATCATAAAAATACTTCAATGTAAACTCTAAATGCCGGATCATGGATTTATTCAAAGTATATTTTCAACACTATTTTTACTTATCAAAGACAATCAAAGTCTAAGAGCACGATTTATATTCACGAGGCGTGCCACAATTTCATAATATTGGCTCGAGACTCTAAACAACTATTGAACGACATCCTAATAAGCTTGTGTGTACCGATCGCCTCAAGTTTTTCCCATTAATTTGCACAGTGCCACTAAAGTCAATGCGAGACAGGTTCAAAGGTCAAAGGTCATCTTTTCGCATTAAATACACACTGTAAATTGCTCTCTGTCTCTCTCTCTCTCTCTCTCTTTCATCATATACCGTTGAGTGGACAATGTCCAACGGAGTTCACCCCACTCCGTGTTGAGGTGCATTAATAATCGAAGGCCGATTATGCCCCACGAATAAATAAGTTGCGAAGGGGCAACTCGGGTTCAGTCGGAATCTCTACGAGACGATAAGAATTTCGCGCGATTGTTATTGAAAAATAAGAAATAAAAATAAACTCAACAACTCCGTAATCAGTAATTAGTTTAGCAGTTTTATGAGTTTTAAAAACACAATGGCGAGTGCGTTGAAAAGTTTTTTGGGAAAGCATTATAAGCTCTCGAGTAGTGATAAGTTCGACGAGGCGATGAAAGCTCTGGGTGAGTGGAGGTAATATATTATAGTGGCTAAAAAACTACAAATAAAAAAAATGTATTTTTGTTTTTTGGAAAATCAGGCGTCGGCCTGGTGACCCGTAAAATGGGCGCAAGCGTGAGCCCGACGGTGGAGCTTTTGGAAAGCGATGGCCAATATACCCTAAAAACGAGCAGCACCTTCAAAAATTCTGAGATTAAATTCAAACTCGGCGAAGAATTTGACGAGGAGACACCGGACGGTCGTAAAGTAAAGAGCATCGTCACGGTCGAAGGCAACAAAATGATTCACGTGCAAAAGGGCGACAAGGAGACGGTGATCGAGCGAGAATATGGTCCCACGGAAATGAAGGCCGTAAGTATTCATTTGATAAGCCCTCATTTACACGAGCTCAATTTATTATATCAATTTATATAATCTATCCTTCATTTAATCGTATCTTCTCATGATTTACCATCAATTAACGACGTTAAACTCAATTACCATTTATTCATTAAATATATATTATCAAATATTCGTGACCTTTCGTTTCGATCGTTTCGATTGAACAATAATGCCGCGGTATTAATAAATTCACCCAAAAATATCCATTTATTATTGGATTAATGACTCGCTATGATTAAATTCAATTATAATGAAATCATTGAAAATAATATTCGTTTAATTGATTATGATAATTATTGTAACCCGGGATGATTATAAATTCAGATTTAATTATCAATCACCGAAAGACGAAATGACTCGTCGTAAGTTTCTTAGCGCGGGAATATCTCACTCGATCCCACGTACTTCCAGACTGCCCACGTACACACGTTTACGTGCCTAACAAGCCATACAATCGCAAGTGATTGATCAAACGTACCGCCAATTACGAGTACCTCGGTGTTGGATTCAATTCCCCGACGTGTGTGGCGAGATCAAATTTAAACCAAGCCAGAAACCAACTATGAAATATTATTTCTTTTTATTTGTCCTTTTCGAAAATTTCAATCAAACGCTCCATTTTTTCGTAATATTTTATTTCATTCTTTGCTCGTTTTTTTTTTTAGCGTACACTACAAGTTATTTCTATTATCTTGACAAATTAAGGGAGCGGATATTATGAAATATATTTTTTTCTTTTTCGTATTACGTTTGCCTTTGAACGAATCGAAATTTCATTTCATCATGATGAAAACTGTAAATGTTATGTCCTTGTTCTCGTTAGTGACTAAACGCAACTAATTATTTGATGTCAATTTGAATTGATTAAAAAACTTGTTCATTTCAGACAATGAAAGTTGACGACATCGTCTGCACCAGGATTTACAAGCTGCAAGAATAATTCTCCGCACATTCTCGAGGAATGAATCTCCCACGAAATTATCTCCGCGAACACGCACATTTTTTAATCTCTATAAACTACTGAAAGTTATTCCAGTAACAAGACGGATATCGAGGATTCCTTTTGTTACAATTAAAACTGCTCGATCAAATCATGCGATATTATACCGACACGTTTTATCCAACGTGGATCGTTCTTCATGTCCTACAAGAGAATATATATCTAGTTTGTATGTTTGACGAATAAATACTTTGATAAAAATTATTATCGTTTATCGTTTTTTTACCTGAAATCTCTTAAAACTAAAAATCCCACTTGGTAAACCTTTAATTAAGATTGTCTCCCTTTTTACAAAGATTCTTTGTAAAAAGGGAGACAATTTCCAAATAAAAAAAAATGCGTAATATAAGCTTTCTACTTAAAAAAAAAGTGAGGTCGTTTAATTTCGAATTCTAAAATTACGCGCCCCGAGGCGCTGACGCATGCGCGCGAACGTTAGTTCCACAAAAGCGGCGTTACGATCGTGAATCGTTTTTTGCGTTTCTGCAGAAGAAAGTTTTTAAAATATTACGTCGTCGAACATAACCTCAACCAGCGGTGCTGTTTAAAAATTTGAGGTTATTCGATCCTCAGTCTGTCACAAGTGGAATCTCGACGTTAATCTAAGCACTGGCTTAATAATTAAGTAAAAGAAGAATAACAAATCAATCCGTTATGGCGGAAGAGGAGAGCGAGCTGGATCGACCGGTGATGCTGTTCGGGCGAGACATACGAAAAATCCCGTGCTTCAGGGAGAGTTTGTTGTACGGTATCGGGAGCGGTTTGGGTGGTGGATTGATCGTTTTCATGTTTACGAGCAAACCGCGAGTGGCGTCTCACAGTGCGATAGCAATATTCTCCTGCGTCACCCTCAATTGGTTCATCGTGTGTCGTCAACGTTGGGCAACACAAAAATTTAACATGGGTCAGATATTTTCTGCTACTAGGGAACGATTACGAGATGATCATCCTATCAAGACGGGCAAACCGGAAAAAGACGTCGAATTTGTAAACGTTTAGGAAGGTCTTCTCTTCTCTAATTGTACAAATTATACTTGTAAAAACTAACAAATTTATGTGACATAGTTCTAATAAAACAAATCCTTGTATCGAGGAATTTTTCATGCGTAAGAAAAACTTGTGCAATATTTTATTTATCTGAAAAGGCAAGGTGGAATGCAAAATAGTGAACTTTTTACTGGAAATGAGCCGCAGCAGTGGATGGCAAGAGCTCAAAGGCTGTTGTAATCTCGTACAATATAAAATTTTAGTAAATATTTTGAATTTTTGAATTTCATACCGATCCCTCAATATTTATACCAACATTATATTATCGGTGTAGAATAAAGTTTTATTTTTTCAACATCTAAACATGTGTCCAAATCCACTGGGTAGAGGGTAAATATAGCAAGACCCAAAAAAAACTGATACGCTTGTTTCTCTTATGAAAAAAGTAACGACAGAATTGTCAGGAATGAAAAGGGGGTTGATGATCGCAGGCTTTTAGAATGTGAAAATGGCTTGTTAATTGTTATACGTAAACATTAAATATGATTGAATGGCCGAATTATTGGATACGCGTATGAGTGAAGAAATCTCGAACGATTGTGTAGGAGATCGAATGATCGTAGCCAAGCAAAAACCGGATCCAAACCGGGAGCTTCGATCGTAAAACAATGACGTGCGAGAGCTCATCCTACGGAGCACCAATACCCCTGAGGCTGTCGAGCAACAGGATTTTACGCGGTCGCTCCAGAATTAGGATGCTCGGGAAAAAAAAAACCAACCATGCATGTTATCAAAAGTGGATCTCGAAAGCTAGAGATTTTCGTTTCTCAGACGCTCGAAGAATTAAAAAAAAAATAACGGTAATTTTTTTACTTCTTTCTTACATTGCTCAGAGGAAAATAAATTGAATGGATACAGAATTCGAGTCCATTCGCCCATGCATCGCGCCTCGAACGAACGTTGTTTACGGTTCGGGGCGTCATAAACGACCTCGCAAATTGACGTCATCCTAGGCGCCCCCATAGCAACCTGCCGATCGACCTACGCCAACAGTGCCTAAATTCTAAACGTTGTTTACAGTTAATTCTTTATCAACGGTAGTTCGCCAAGAATTTCCTGCTAAAATATTGAATCTTTTATATTTCTTTTTCTCTTTTCATTATTCCTATTGCGCAGGACGGAACAGACACATTTTCGACATTTTACACGCTTGAATTTTCTCTTGATCACCGGGGGTATTTTTTTCCACTTTCACCGTAACATTCGCGTTTTTAAATTGTAATTCGGGCTATCGACGGGTATTGTCTTTGGGGCCTTGTTTCGTGTGGCGCAATAATGGGTAAATCATCGTAATTACACCGATTTATATCGGAAAAGAAGAGATAATAGAAACTTTCGATTTCACGGCGAGTTGATAGAAGAAAGAAGCAGAGCCGTTGAACGGAGGACCTTGATTGGCCGTACGAACATACAGCTGGGTCCCTTGTTTACTATTGCCGTAATTATGATTACGCGTTCCCTCGCGTGTTTTTAGTTTTATTTTGTGGATGGGCTGGAACGCGGTTTGCGTCAGTATTTCGAAAAAAAAAAAAAAATGTACAAACAATTTTTCAAGGATTGGTACTCGAACGAGTTGAATCAAATGCCGAGGAGATTCGTTTCCTCAAAAAACGCGTTAATATTCATCGAATCTGGCGAGAACGTTCTTTCTTTCTCGACGCGTCAAGTTGTTATTTTTTTAATGAACTCGAATAACGCGAAGTGAAAAAAAATCCAACATTTTGAAATTCTTCGCTTGTCGTATTGCTCAAATGAAAATATTCAAATTTGTATACCGTTCGACGAAGGTCGGTCGTTGAAAAATTTACGAAAAAAAAATCGTTTTACCCGTTATTCGTGCGCAAGTGACGTCTCGTATTTAGTAATGTGAATAAAAAGGTTGATCAAATTTTGTAATGATTGGCCGATTCGAAAATTGTTGATCTTTTTTTTTCAACTTTACACCGCATCGTGAAGGCCGCGTGAATATTTTAATCCCGCGTGGCCTATTTTTCGTGAAGAAAAACACTATTTTCAGAAAAAGAACTAGTATCCAAACGATTACTCCATCAATCACATATAAATATTCAAATTGTAACGAAAGAAATTCGATGTATCAGCGAGAGCAGAGTGGTTTTTAATGCGAGTCAAATTGAATGGAAGATGAAACGATTTGTTTTTTTTTTTTTTTTTTAAATCAATTTAGGGCACTTCATAATTTCGGAGGTCCGCTATTATGAATCTAAATATTAGCTTCAGCGCTCGCGGTAATAGCCGCGGTAATACTTAAGTTGAGAAGATTACATAAGCCACAGTTTCTTATACATAAATATACAGAAAAAAATAAATACAATTTTTTAACAAGTCCCGATAAATCAGGAATTCAAAAAAATCAAAATATTATATAACAAAAAAAATTGCTGAGTCATTGAAACAATCATAAAAATGGCAATTTTTTTTTTTTCTCACTCCTACGATTTTTTCAATCTTCGACAAACATTAAATCGATGATACTGTGATTGGGCATGGTCGAAATTCACGATCATCCACTTGTAGAATTCTTTCTATAAACGAATATGAACGATGCATCGTTTGTTTCGTTAGCGCAACGTTGCGTCGAATTCTTGAAAAATCGAGGGTACAAGAGAAGAGGGGGGAGGGGATTATTGAGAAGAAGAAGAAGAAGAAAAAAGTATTCACATGACACGTTGTAAATATAGGCGCGCGTAACAACCTTGGACGACCTTGAAGTTTCTCGAGATGTTTCAACCTCGGATAATATTCGAATAATCAACGCAGTCTTCTTGCTCTCTTGCGTTTTTTTTCTCTCTGGCTCGTAAATGTCACGTCGCGTTGTATAGAATATTGGTAAGAGGGCAATATGCTAGGTTTCGAAATTGAGAGCCACGTACGTTCATCGAGACGTCAAAAAAAAATATATATAAATTTATGAAAAAAAAAATAAAAATAGGAAAAAAATACAAACACATCTTGGTGACGCGAAGAGAAAGAGGATGGAAGTTTGTCCCGATGAAGCCTCCGTTTATTCCCTGACGCGGTTGATAAATCGAATTTAATCGATGATGACGTTGACGTAATCGATTAAAATTCTTTGTCTCATTATTCTCGTCGCATTGAAAAAGTTGCCAAATTTCTTGTTCGCACGACAAGATTCGAGAATGAAAAAAACACGCTCAAGTGCACACTTTTGTAAAAAGTAATTCCGAGCTTATTCGAAATTGATTCATCTTTTAAAATTATTTTTCAAAAAAAAAAAAATAACAATAATAATAAAAGTATAATATATCGCTGTCGTAGAGCATCTCATTATTGATGTAATAAGAAAAATAATCTGTAGCCCGATCGACTGTCTTTTTCGATGTGTATGCGTAGAAAATTAAACGCGGGCGGTATAATTTATTCTAGACGAAGCAATCGCTTACGGCCCCGTCAGATAGTGATCTTTCTCTCGCGGCAAACGTCGAATAAATGTATATAAACTCTCGGTCACTCTGTTCAGATATGTTTGAATAACCCGAGCATGTTGCTTTTTTCGCCGCTTTTGTCTATTTGCACACAGAGCCACATTGATCCACTTTCTATGGTGTTTTTGTGCGAGTTTAAAGAGCTTCCTCAGATTTTTTTTTTTTTTTTTTAACTCTTGTACATAAAACGTGTCTATACGTAAAAGAAAAAGAAAGGATACGCGTCTACGTCTATATGTTTTTTTTTTCGAGTCTCGCTTTCTTTTCCAAATCGTAATTAGCGTTGCTCAATCGTTGAAACGTGTAACATGTGTGTCGCGAGTTAACGAATTTTTCACGCCCTCCCCCTCTCATCCGCCTTCTACTTCCCCTTGCTCGTAAACATTCGTTTTTTTGGTCGACAACCTTTCTTTCTTCAATGTCCGACTATTATTGTTCTGCCAGATACTTTATGATCTTCAAAAATGGCAAGTCTCGATGCGAATACACGAAAAAACAACGGGTGGTCCATAATTCGTCGGCGACAAACAACTTCATCGCTTCGTTCACGATAAATATTTGTACGTAAGAATGTACGCGTATGAGATATTTTACGACTAAATTTCGTTTCAAGAATATTCCGACCCCTTTCGATTCGTACGAATTTTTCTTTTTCTTCATGTACGAAAACAACTAACTCGTGTTCGGGTCTTTTCAATTCATTTCATTCCTCCTTGCGGTTGGAGAACAAAGAGACACAATTCCAGACACGCGGCTGTATATCGAATAAGCAAAAATGAAATAAAAATTAATTATTTCGCGCCCTGGAAAGTCCGAATAAGGAACGAGAATGACGGGGCGCGGTTGCTATACGAATGGTTATAAGAAGCAAAACGTCAAAGTGCTGTCTCTCGAGTTGCAACAACGCGTACCTTCGTACGCGAATGAAATCGAGATTGAAAGACTTTTATGCTCGAACTCTCGGGTCGAGAAGTAAACGCGTTTGCTTTTTTTTTTTTCTTCTCATTTCTCATTCTCGTTGTTAGGGCAGTTCAAAGGTGGCTTTCGGATCAAGAGAAGCTGAAAAAAAGGCCCGTGTCTCCGAAAATAGCTCGGATGTTAAAATAAGCGCGTGGAAAGCGAGACAAGAGTTAGCAGCGGGTGAAGCAAGTACGATCGGGGCAATATGTGTTGCAACTTGACTGGATTCTTGAGCGTCATATTTCATTGGACGGTGAATCTCCGTGGCAAATTCAGACCCGGGTACATCCAAAATTTCGAAATTGTTTCGCCCTCTCCCTTGCCGATGGGAGAAATCGGCGCCGCGCGGTGTCTCGCATATTACATGTCGAATGGAGCACTTTACCGTCGTCCCGATTTGCTGATTTCGAGGGAGAAAGATGGCTCGCTCGCCCTGTGTATTCGAGATACAAAAGCGCGATATCGTTCGTCCCGATCGTCCGCAAAGATCGAAGACCGAACGAATAGAGATAAAAAGAGGCGCGCGCGGAATAGGGGCCAAGGAAGAGAAGAAAAATCGGTAACAAAGGCGACATCGGAATCGAAAGTGGGTCAAGGTTTCCAGCGCAATAACACTTCGTTCATCTAATTTGTACGTCGAACGGCAGACGATAACGCGAATCGGCGAATCATCGATTTCAAGGAAGCGCATGAACGCCAGGCGGATCTGATACATCGGCAAAAACGAATAAAAAACGACGATATATAATTATCCGGGAATTTCCATTCGCCGCTGCCGCGGATATTAAAAGTCGGTATTCGAGCGCGGTTCCCGCGGTGCGAAGATGGTCGGAAAATCGAAAGAAATATCGCTTCGTATAATTTCCCACAATCGAATCGGATTTCGTTTGGAAGAAAAAAAAGCACAAAATGACGAGGCGTCAATTAATATCAGTTCGTATATGGAAAATAATTAAATGAGTCGATGAATCATACGAAAAAGTTTGGGTTTTGCCCTGTTCGGTTTGTACGACAATGCTTCGGGGTATATTAAAATATAATTTGGATCCGGGAGAGATATTTGAGGCGCGAATCCTCGACCGCGACGGACGTATGCGGAGGTATGTGGTCGATGATGCGTACCCGTGTGAAACGATGATTCTCCAATTCCGTAGATTTTTGAAAGGTGTTTTCCGCGAGATCATTATACGAGGCTGGAGGTCGTTATCGGTGGCATGCGCGATTCAGACGCGAGCACTTTCGTCTCGTTTTTCATCGTTATATTAAAAGTCGATAAATTACATATCTCTCTATTTCGTAAATCCAAGACGAAAACAACTGATTTTTAGTGATGCAAACAATGAAAAAACATTGGGTTCTTATCTTCCAAAAGAGGCGAATTTGTTGCGATAAATCGCTCGATTTCGTTGTGTGATGAAAAAACTGATGTTTCGACGAGACGAATAAGCAACAAATATATATAATCCAAGTTTCTATCTTTTCGAAACAGCTCCCAATGTAAAATCGCGCGTGGTGTCGCAACAGAAAATCGATTTCTATGGAAATTTCTTTTGAATGATTATCAAACGATCGGTAAAATAAAATGGCCAATAATATATGTAACTTTGGCAGAGGTTGCTCTGGCCCGAGGGGTCATCACTCGGGTACCGAAGTGATGGCAAAAAATTCGTCCAATATCCACGACTCGTAGACGGCGCCAATCGATTTCCTATTCCCGAACTCTCGCGCGAGATATATTCTTTCACCTCGCATGGTGCAAAAATCCTCGACTTTACTTTTTCAAAAGTGACAGCAGATTCGATTTTATCGGATCGCGATGAGTGTTTATTGGGAGTATATAGCTCGAGCGCGTATTGGACAGCCGTTTCGCGGATCGACATAATAAATCGGTTACGTGCAAATTCACTTCTCAATCACACACACACACACGCAAATATATCAAAAAAAATAAAAGTATTCGAGAGGTTTTTTTATTTATCGTGTATTCAGGAGTCAAAAGGTCAGTTTGGAAAAGAATTAACTCGGTCGGAATTTTGCACCTTTCGAATATAGACCGCGGTGTATCAAATTTTGAGCAGATTTTTCATCGAGCATCAATCTCGTTATGAAAAAACTTTCAAAATGGTCTTTTATTTTCTTTCCGCATTCGCAATATCGATGTTTTTTCTTTTTGCCAAAATTTTCGGAATGTGCGGTTAGCAATTTTACGGGAGAATCTAAATGACATGATAATTTGCTATACATAAAACGGGGTATAACATATATATTGAAAGCATCGAGCTCGCGATATGTGATAAAGTAAAAGGGGGCCGGGTAAATCTGCCCTCGCGTGCCGATGACTCAATAATATGTATTTATACATATATACACGCACGAAATTGATGCTGCCGCGTTCCCTGCATCATTTTTCATTCCTTTTAGCCTCTTCCTTGTTATTATATCTATATTGAATACATGACAATTACGCCAGGATCTCGAGGACAACGCACGCGACTGACATTTCCGAGGAAATGGAAGCCCGTTCAAATGTCATTGCGATAAAATGGCCCGTTTTTCGAAAAAAATCATAACTTTTTCAAAGATAAAAGCGCCGTAAGCAAAATATTAAATTTTTTTGAATAATTGTCGATATTAGATTGTCGCCTCATCACACATCGCGAAACGATAAAGGAAAGAAAAAACTTTCCTCCGTTTCATAACTGATGCATAACAGTTACATCGCGGATATATGTTCAAAGATTCTCGTCGCTTCGTTTTTAATTGCGGTATATGGTCGAATAATTTCCTCGTTGAGCAAACACACCGATAAACAGCAGTGCCTTATCTGTCGAGATTATGGAAGATCGCGATAAGGGGTTAACCATGCATTTTGTTGCAGGATTTTCTTGCCGTTTTTCTGCAAATTATTCCGCGGGGAAATTTTGCATCGCGGGACAACATATACGGAGAGAGAACCTTTAGATAGTTTTTTTTTTTGTATTCCGAAGGAAAGAAGAAAAAAAAATTGCAACGACGATCGTAAATGCGCGTTTACTTGGTCGTCCCTGCATAATAATAATAATAATTTATTGATCCATCCGTCCGCGGGTACACGCGTTCGCGCGAGCATGTAGATATATAAACTATAATATGACACGGCGAAGAGAAGATCGGAATTCACGGAGAAAGTGACCGCGGGATCGAGTCGCTCGCGCGCCCCAGCGCGGATAACGCGTGATCCTTCTCTCGGGAGAGGCTCACTTCGATTCACTTTTTACTGAAAAGTTGCACGCACGAGAAGGAGAGGCGAGATGGATATCGATGGGAAAAAAATAAAATAAGATAAAAAGATAAAAAATATTGGCAAGTTTCGAGCGTTTCTCGCAGCTGCACTTTGTTTCATTAATTTTGCCCCGATTGCCCGATATTTCGTAACCACTAGACGATGCTAAAGTCAATTGAATAAATTGGGCGGATGCTCGTATAACGCGAAAATAAAAATCAATAGAGAAAAGACGGAAACCGGGGGAGAGCGGTCGAAGATTGATGAATCGACGATCGATAACGCGCTCGGCGATGATTAATGCGAGCAAACAATGTTTCTATGTGAGAGGCAAAGGATCCTTGAACGCGCGTTTCAATTAAGACACACGGAGCGTTGAAAGACGGAAACACTCTCGAGATCTCGAGTTTGAAATTCCATTAACGCGTTCCTGCGTCTTTCGAACTACCGATTTCCGCAATGTGCACTTTTCATCGATAGAGAAGAAAAATCCCATTAACGGATACCGATCTCGCTACGGAGCGACTCGAGCGTTCATCATCGATGCAAAGGGCGGGAGCAAAGAAAAAAATGGTATTGTCGCAATGATGATAGCCTAAATACGCGACGAGTGTGACACCCGACAATGACATCATAGCGGTACGTCATGGATTATGAATCACATCGGTACATGTAATCCAGGGTACGTGGGTATACCTTCAAGGATTCACAGGTTCCTTGACGACCCACACTCTTGCATTCCATCATTCGTAACAATGCTTCGATGCTCCGCGGAGAATAACAAAGCCAGTGCGCCCAGACAAAAGATCGAAAAAGACGTTGAGATTGATTTTCGGTGACGATTTTTCCCGACGAAAGGTCATCATCGAGCCCGAAATTCCAATAGAATCGGCATCCCAACGAATATAGCAATAAATTTTTTTAAATTTATTCCGATGATTATTTTTGGGCGCCAAGATCACCGATCGCATTGTTTTCGATCGCGCGGTTGTCCTTGACTCGCCATACACACGAACGACCGTATAACTTTCGATGTCGTATAAATACTCGAATATCTCGTCCGGAATGAACCGCGGGGTTGTCCTCCGAAACTTCCGCGATGATGGAACATTCTAACGATATATCCAGCGTTAAATTTGCATTGGTAATAAGAAAAAAATAATGGCGAGATACGGACGAGTGGGGGTACTCGGCCGAGAGGATATGACGGATAGATTGTCAAGAGTTTGTGCGGGGCCCTGGGCCGTTTTTCGAGCATCATTATAAATGTATACACAATTAGTATATATGATTTCCAAAGCAAATGCCACAGCGAAAGGATTTCGGATTACATTCAGATGTTTCCGCGTGATAAACTTGAATTTTTTTTAATTCGATGCTTTTCTCAAGAAACCGGCCGATTTTACGATCTCTGCATTTTTTTTCCAAGCGCGACTCGATCCAAACAAAAGCAAACAACGAGAGTGGCAATTGTGATTTATCGACTCGTTACCGCCCAATTGTACATCGCGCAGCCATGACATATAAAGACTACAAACGAGTTATTCGTCCTTGAGAACTGCAGCGTCGACCCTCCCGCGAGAAATTTTGCAAAAACAATTTTCCATGTAACGATAAGTGCATGGTCCCGCGCGCGCGGTCACGAATAGGGTGGAAGAAATTTTCGCAGAATCTCGGGCGGGTAGAATATGTGATTAGCGTCTTGTCGATAATACGAAGAGTGCGCTGGGAAAGGATGTCGAAGAGTTGAATATAAGAGAAGAAAGGTCAAGGACGTATAGCGCGTTGACCGGCTAATTAAGCGCAATTCGTTCGAGAGGATAAATCCCTCCGGGGGGTTCTAGCAGTTGGTTTTTCTCAATAAACCCCTTGCTCCGGAGGAAAGGGAAGTAGTATATAGGCATCAATAGAATTTTATTTCTGAAGAGTCAAGGTTCACCGCGGATACCGAAGAAACGCGAGTTCCTCGACTTTAATGAGGGTCAGAAGAAGATGACGACTCGGACGCGATATTAATGATGATGATACGGTCGCGAGTATACGCGATCGTGAGGCCGTTCGTGATGTTGTGGCCGGATCGAAAAAAAAAAAAAAAAAAAAATGTATGGTGTAGCGAAGAAGAGGAGGCAAAAATAATATGAGGAGCTGTACGTGTTTGGAGAGTGTTTGCTCGAGGCGAGAGCCGCGTAACATGGAAGAGAAGCTGCGCGTCGAAGAAGATACGAAGATCGCGCGAGTCTGGAGCTTCGAGGAACGCGGGTTGGGGCAACCGGACAACAGCAGCAGCAAGGTGGACAAAGGGGGGTCTACGGACGGAATAGGATGTGCGTCCGAAGGACGGCGGTATAGGAGACGCTTTTGCGCACCGTTTTCGAACGAGATGAGCAGTTCACAAGGTGGGAGAGGACCGGGTGATCGAGGAGCTAGAGGGGACAGGACCAGAAATGGTATAAGAGAAGGCAGGATATGGAGACTTCGTCAGTCACACTAACTTTCTTTTAGCGTAGCCACATACGCGTATTTTTCATTTGTTTGTTCTCGTTCACGGGACACACGTATCGTTGGGTGAGTATAGTTATGTTTTTTTTTTCTTCGAGTTTACCGGTGGTTAAGATAGTTTCGACCACATCGGCCGCCCAAAACGAGTGGCAAATCTTTTTTTGACCATCTCCATCTCTGGAATTGAAATTTTTTTCGAGTATGATTCCGCAACCGCGCGGTTTTAGTGCTACGTTGTGCGTGATTCACATCGTCGAGGGATTAAATAGTGTCGTATAGTATTTATAACGGATAAACAAAAGGCAATTCATATAATGAAAGATTCGCGGGTGTTGTTTTCTTTTCTCTTTATACAATCGCGGCTTCGAGCAGTGAGAAAATACGATATAAAAATCGGTTATTTTTATCGTTATGGTGTTCCCCCCGCGCTGTTTGTCTCTTTGCAATGGGAAGACGAACGTTCAAGTTCAAGGCTTCTCGCGATTTTATCCTCGTATATAGACAAGCGGACAAACCGCATTCTCGCAATTACCGCGACGGATAAATCAGCGGTGCTTGACTCGTTGCGTCATTAATAAAAAAATAATAATAAAATATACATCACTGCAAGTATCTAACGATGAAAACGGTAGTTTTGTTCAACATGTAAACGCGTACCATTCCGTCGAGATAAAAAAAGATAAAAAAAAATGACGATGTAAGAAACCTTGATTCCCAAATAATGACGCGTGTTTTTTTACGCGTCTCGGCTCAAGTTGTAAATGTCAACGATTCTCGGGATCACCCACAGACACATTCGACGTGTATCATTTTTTTCGTTTTACTACTTCGCTAATTGGTCGGGTCCTATAAAACGAATCGACGTAAGGATTTCTATCGCGAGAACTGCTTGAAAAATCGGTGGCAACAAATAAAAGAAATAGAGCAGGAAAAAATGCCCCACTCGATATTTCTCCAAGCCGTTGTCGTTTTTTTACTTTCTCAGACTGACTAATTAAATCACTGTTTTATGTTTTCCATTACAGGTTTTTCCAAGATGAGTAGATTAACGTTGGTGCTGCCGCTGCTTTGCGCAGTGGCGTTAAGGGCGGCAAACGGGATCCCTTACTCAAAAATTCCGGACAGCGTGCAATCCGGGGGTAGTTGGGTATCGCAAAAATCGGCTGCGAGTTCGTTAAGCAGCAGTTACGGTCATGCGAATCAGGCTTATAGCAACGGTGCGGCCGACAGCCACGGCGCAAGCTCGAGTTATTCGTCGTCATCGGTAAACGGAGGGGTCCCGGTTGGATTAGTTTCGGGAGGTGCGTCGAACGGACAATTCGGCTACGGAGGGCAGGCTGCTTCATCGGGTCAATTCCAGGCTCAGGTCAGTTCGGGCAGCAAGGGAGCGTTGCCATATTGGTGGATGGGATCGGACAGTCCTTTCTTGGCCGGAGGAAAAGCGACGTCGGGAGGTTGCGCGTCAAACGGTTGCTCGGTGTCAGCGAGCCACGAATCAAGCGCTCATCAAGCTCATCAAGAAGTCAAATTGCAATCGACGAATCCTTTCTTGCACGGTTCGGGAGCATCGGCAAATTCGTTGCAACAGGGATCGACCCATGTAGCATCGAAAAATCCGTTTTTCAATGGAGGATCGGCGAATCGCGTTTCGGGAGGCTCCTCGTACGATAACTCCGGCACCTCGGGCTACAACCAAGCCCAACAAGTTTCCGGTGGTACGGGAAATCCCTTCTTCCAGCAACAAGGGCCCCAGCTTACTCAGATCGGTGATACACCCGTTTTAGGATTCCCCGATCTACCGGTTCCCATTCGCCCACAAAACGACAAAGACAGCGGCATTTTCAAGATATCCTGCAGCGGCGAAAAACAAATCTGCGTACCGTTCCATCTTTGCTCATACAAAGGCTTTGTGACTGCCGCTGGACTCACCCAAGTAAGATCAGGGGTAAGTCCAAATTATTTTTTTTTAAATCAAATTAATTTTGTGCAAGAATCTGGTCTCCTATATATAACTGAGAATCCATTGGAGGCAATGAAAAAAAAAAAGAGTTATCGGGAGAAATGAATAATGCAGCAAAATAGGTAAATCGATGAGTCAAACGACAAAATTCTCAACATAAAATAAACGAAACATCGCGCATTCGTCGTATTTCACAGTGCGACCATTCATTTTGCATGCAAATTTTCATTGACTCGGGAAAATAATTTTGCCATCATCGATTTATAATCAAGCATAAATTATTGATTACCGAACGGCAATTCTGTATTTATGCGTTTCGATCGTGCGCTTACTAATGGATGGAGAATTCGCGTTGCGTAAAAATAGGGACAATTTTTTTTTGACAACTCTCTTCTTTGACCGGTAAAAATCATGGAAAATTACATAATATTTTTTAATCCAACTTCCTTTTGAGGTTTTCCTCAATAAAAAAAAATTGATAATAAAAATTAAATAGCATGTATGTTAATTAGAGGGGTCTCGTCGTTGAGAGTGAGGAATTTCTCGTGTTTCGTTCCGATGGACGGAACTCGTGATCGCGTAACCGCAGTGCGTCATTGGCCAAAAAAAAAAAAAAAGGCTCAAAAAACCCAAGCTATGCCGAAATAAGCTCGGGAGGGACAAGCGGCGGTTCAAGTCATTTACGGTGTTGAGTGTTTTTTTCCGCGATCGCGAGAATGGGGTTCTTGATTATCGTTACGATAAAACGCCCGCGAGTGCGAGAAGGCGAAAAAAAAAAGTAGAAACAAGATTCAGTGGGTTAAATCTGCTTTTCCCGTTAATAATTATGCGTAATAATATAATGATAATAAATAGAAAAAAAATGCTAACAATAATAATAATAATAATAATAATAAGAATTGCAAAGGATCGATAGTATAATAATGTGAAATGGAACGAAAAATAAAAGCGGAAAAACACGTCGGTGGAGAGTAGTATATAGCCGTTTCCTAATTTGGAAAGTCGGGTCGTAACCGCGCTGAAAGTGAACGGTCTTCTGTTCCTCCCGAGACGCTCCGGCTAAACCGTCTCCGCGTGGTTACCTCCCGGCCGGCCGCTTGTCCATCGTTCCGATGATACCAATTAAATATTTAACGATTACGCGCGCGCTCGGGTTCGAAAGAAAGAAAGAATGAGATGAAGAGAGAGAGAGGCCTAACTTGATGCGCGAGTATGTTTTGCATATATTAACATACACGATTCGCTGCTCGTTATATATGTCGAAGGTGCGCGGGGGGTTGTTGCGAACGAAAGGGAGGAAAACGATGAGAAGGCACATACGAGCGGAGAACGGAAGAAAAAATAATAACAACAACATATGATTTATCAATTAAATTAAAGTGGGTTACACCTTTTTGTTTACCATTTACATTTGTGCCGTGATTTTATACTACACGCGTATATAAATTCACTTACGCGCTCGGCAGCGTTCTTTTCGTGCCGCTAAATAATAAAGCACTCGCCGGAGAAGATTACGACCTTGCGGATGGTCCCGCGGGGCATTGTAACACCCGGTAAAACCTCGCGGGTTATAATGGACCCGAGCTCGGGTATATTCCTTCGTTTGAGGCCCGATAAAAAGAAATTTTTAACAGCCTCGCGCCAACATAGAGAAATATAATAATATGTGCTCGCCCGTGTGTTTGCACGAGGCTCGAAAAAAATCGCCGCTGGCTCCTTTGGAGCGAAAGTACATGTATGTGACCGCTTGTATCTCAACGCGACGGCGGGGGAGCAAAAAAATGAGAAATTTTTAAATCCTGACACAATCGCTTATTGAAAGATGAAATGCGTAACTCTGACGAGGTCCATTAAAGTAAATTCATGTCACGGATGCTGCGTTTGTTACCGCCTTCATTTATACAAATATACAAATATATTATTATATAACGTATTTATTAATCCATATTGCAAATTAATATTAATATTATCGTTATATTTCGTTGTCAATTGATTTTTTCATAAAATGTATGAGTATAGATTTTTTTTTGACCGAACGAAGAGTATCGCTTTTGAAATATAGATTTGAGTGCGGCGACGGTGGCGGCGGCGGCGGCGGCGGAGCTTCGAAAAATAAGGGAGGTCATAGGTGAGCCGTGCGCCCCGTAGCAGACTCTTAATTTCTTTATATTTATGCAAAGTTTGATAGATCGGCGAAAGCGCGCGCAACGACGTTATGTCATCGCGAAATTTCGTTACGTTTGCCGGTGCTCGGGCGAGAGACCGCGACGCCATAATATTCCGCCTTCTTCGGCCACAATAAAATTCAACCATGTTGTATAAACGCACGCTCCATTCAATTTCTTGTGTATTTTTCCTATTGCGTTTAAAAGCAAGATTAAAAATGTGGAATACAAAAAAATTTCACACTGCGTGTTATAAAATACCCTCGTGACGCTAAGCATCGTTTCTTAGCTCGTAAAATAAATTTTCGAGACGTCGTTTAAGAGCATCGACTCGAGTATTTAGAAACGGGAGAAATTCAACGCTTTTCCGAGCTCTCGCTTTTTTTATTTTATCGATGAAATACGGAGTGTGTTGGAAAAAGAAAGAAAACGAAATGAGCAATCAGCGCGAAGTCGATGAACATGTCTTTTCTTTTTTTATTCTTTCGGTGCGGTGGAAAATGAGCGATTGCGCGTTTGACGAGTGGAGAAAATGACCAAAAACTCGTGATGTTGTATCGAGGTTATCGAGTCAGTAAATCAACGAGCATTTCAAAATGAATTAATTGGGATCGCGTCGTTGTAATATAATTGAGGACCGGTCCACTTAAATTAATTCAGAAATTTTGAGGAATTTTGAAGCACGCGTATACTCGCGGTTGGGAAGCTGCGGAAGAAAATTCTAATTTGATTTTATCATACGATTAATTTTGAAATTTTGATGTTGATTTGAAACATTTTCAGCCTCAAGAATGCGACACGAACCAAGAGGCTTGCTGTACACTCAAACCGGAGGATCAAGCTGGCGCGGGTTCTTCGAGCGGCGGCGGAATTTTTGGTAACGCGAACGTAAATAAACCGCAACAGCCCGATTTGTCGACAGGAGAGATCGGCAACGCCGGTGGAGTCGCAAACGACGCTGGAGCAGAGTCAAACGGTTACTTGCCACCGATCGGTGGTTCATCCTCCGACCCGGTGCCGGTAATCACGGGTCTTCCTAAAGAGCCGGAACAGGACACGAGTGGTACGAAATTCCGGCCAACCGATTTTATTCGATGCAATTGAATTTCGATTCTATTTAATTTTCGAGCGAAAAATCAAGTGACAATCTTTTTTTTTTCATCAACAGGTGCTTCTAACTCACCTGTCAACATTTTCCCGCCTCCGGCCTCACCGCCACCACAAGTCGGTTGCGCAGCGGCGTTGCTTTGCGTTGAGGAACAATACTGTACGTTGGAAGGTGTCATATCGACGGAACCTCAAGCCTTTTCGAGCGAACAACTCATCAGACGCGTGCCTATGACTGTAAATATTTATTTTTCTCTCTCTCTCTCTCTCAATTTTTGATAATATAAACTCAAAGTTTGCCAATTAAAAAACTTAACAATTGTTCACAGAGTTGTAAAAATCCTGACAACGGAATAATTGGCAAGTGTTGTCGAGATCCGAACTACGTCGATCCATGGCCAGCAGGCAATTTGCCAGCTAATTACTCGGGAGGCTTTGACGAGCAAGGCTTCCCAACAATTTTGAATCTTTCCAAAACTCGACCAGCGAAGAAACGTCCTAATAACGGTGGGGGTTTCAATGGCCCCAGGCCAGGCGTCAAAACGGCTCCAGCTTCGAGACCATCACCTACCGTCTTCGTCCAAAAAAATTATCCCGAACCATCTCCAATTGCTCCAAATTCATATAACGGAGCAATTAAATTTCCGAAACCTTTCGTGCCGCAGCAACCACCCGTCCTTCCGCCAGCCCCTAAACCTTTCGTCCCGCAACAGCAACCCCAGGCCCCTTTCGTACCGCAGCAGCAACCCCAGGCACCTTTCGTACCGCAGCAGCAACCCCAGGCACCTTTCGTACCGCAGCAGCAACCTCAGGCACCTTTCGTACCGCAGCAGCAACCCCAGCCACCTTTCGTACCGCAGCAGCAACCCCAGTCACCTTTCGTCCCGCCTCAACAACCCCAAAAACCCTATATCAAAAATACTTTTGCCGTATCATCGACCAACCAAAATCAGGCAATTATCGCCTCACACGCTCCCGGAACTCAATGTGGAAGGAGAAATTTGGTAATTTGAGTCAATTGATATTTTACCAACCGTGTTTTGCTCTTTATGAATAAAGAAACAGCAGAAAATAGATGGTTTTTTTTTTGTCTAATCAAAAGGTCCAACGACCCAATGGTTTGACCGACGTTGACGTCGCTTTCGGCGAAATACCATGGCAAGCGATGGTTCTCTCCAACACTGACAGAAAACTTCTGTGTTCCGGAGCTATTGTTGCACCGAATGCTGTAGTTACCGCAGCTCGTTGCGTCGAAGGGTAAGTTTACGAAAGTTGTGCCAATATTGACGACAGATAAAAAATAAAAATTGAAAAAAATCGAACAAGAATTTTCAATAGAGATAAGTCAATAAATCGTCAATAAATCGTTTTTGTAAAATGTTTAGATTTAACCCGGGACAAGTGTCGATTAAAACGGGTGAATGGAAATTGGGTTACGAGCTTAAGCACGAGGAACCTTTGCCCTTTGAGATTATAAAAGTCGCCTCGATCGCTCCTTACGCGGCTTTTTCATCGGGTAATCCTGCCAGCGACATCGCGATACTCTTTCTCGAGCACGAAATGAAATTGGACCAACACGTAGATGTCTTGTGTTTGCCCGATGGTCAGCCACAGCCACCACAACCGGGAAGAAAATGCATCGCTACCGGCTGGGGAAAAACGATCCTTCAAGGTAAAAAGATGAATATATCAGCGGACGAAACAAATCTCATAAAATCAAATGCTCGGGTATATTGAGAAAAAATCTAAACCATCATACCGAATAGAAATTTTATCACTCGGATGAAAAAAAAAAAAAACGCACGTACAAAGTAACAAAAGTGTCGTTATTTTTTTTTTTTTGCAGTTAACGTCGCCGGTGCTCTGATGCACAGCATAGACGTAGACGTATTGGGCAACGAGCAATGTCTCCAGAGAATTTCGAACGCGGAAAACCAAATTCCAGTGGACGACAGTCTGTTCTGTGGCAAAGCTCACAAAAAGAATAACAACATGTGCCAAGTGGACTTTGGTGGTCCTTTGGCTTGCGACAGGGGTGACGGCTTTTACGAGCTCGCTGGAATTTACAATCAAGACACGGGATGCTTGCCCACGAATCAGGTAATTGGCAAAACACTTAATTGCCACTCTATTAAAATGTGCCAATAAAAAAACATAATTTTTTGCCACGCAGGTCGCAACTTTCTCAACAATTCCAGCTCGATGGATCGAAAACATGATGGCAAACCCGCCCAAGTACACGAACAACGAGTATGTGTCGCCAGTGAGCAATGGACAAAACCCATTCGTTCATAACCACGGACCGAACGTGCCTTGCGATTGCGAAGGTCACGAGCTTCTGCCAGCTGGTTCCAGTCAATATTTGCCACCCGTTTAAATCCCCTATATTTCATAATCGCGCGTAAAAAAAAAAAAAAAAATACGACAAATTTCATACAAGACTCATCATATTACAAATTAAAAAAACCAAGAAAGCCTGGTTCTTATTTTTTGTATATCTTTTTCATCAAAGCCAACGGCTAAAAAACGAATAATTCGCGACAAAAACATAGAATGTAAATGTGCAACGACCTCAACACGAACTCGAGGACGAAGCTCTCTTATGGCAGATAGCCATCTTTTCCTTATTTAAGAAAAACTTCTCTCTTCTCTTTATATATATATATATTATGTATGCGTACATAAAATACTCGTAATGAAAACAAATCGGAACTTTTGTCACACGAGAAACTTGATCCCAAAAAACACTATCGTTTAATCTTTGTGAACGAGGAGCAGTAGCAAATGAATCTCCGAATATTAATAAAACAAGGAAAAACGAGCGAACCAATATACTCTGTTGTATGTAAATCCAACACATATTGTCATTACTCTCTAAATATAAAGAACATAACTGTGATAAGAATTAATTGTTCCGGAATAATGACCGTTTTCGAAATACACATGGTTTTTTCTTTTATCTTCGTTTTCATTTTCAATGAAAAATAAGAATTTCAAGATGATTTTAAAAGCCTGTCGGTTTTCATTTATTTCTAATACTGAAAATTCCAACAATTTCGCAACAAGTTTCATTTTGAAATGGTTGGAAAAGGCAAATAATAAGAGTTGATTGAATTATTTAAATTAGAGAGAACGAAAAATTCGATCTGAATGAGTTATTGGGAGTGGAACGTAGGCGCGAGTATAAGGTTTTAAAGGAGGCCCTGGCGCTTAAGATCTTCGTAAGTTTTGCGATTTACTACGTTGCCCAGAGAATCTTCGAATTCTTCCTCCTGTTCGGGTTGCCATCGTTCGGCTTGCTTCTGCGACTTTAATTTTTCCCAAAGAGCGAGAGCGTCCTCGATCTGTGTAACATTGGCGAAATGTGCAGTGTTCGGAATACCGAGACATCGCATGCCGTGGGCGTGTCGCCATTCGGCGAAATGTCGTTGGAAAGCTTTGGGCCCTTTGTACGTAAAGTTACCGCAGATTTCGCAGTTGTAACTGATGTTCAAACCGTGAAGTTTGTAGAGCCAGTAGGGTATGGGTTTGCCGTCCCATCCGAGGGGCAAATTTTTTGGATTGTAGGGAACTTCGTTGTCGTCCTCTTCCTCGGATTCACTGGCGCTTGCTTCAGCGTCCGAATCCCCGCGTTCTCCTTCGGTTCTCGCTTGTTTTCGTTGCACATTTTCTTTCGTCGCAACTCTTTGACTCGATACTAATTCAGCAAATTTGTAAACCTGCGATTCGAGCTTCGCAATGTCTTTTTGCTTGGCAATGTCCTTGCTCCTTGTGTGGCCTCTTTTTTTGCTCTTTGCCAACAAATTCGGATCGAGGGAAGCCTCGCCTTTGGTGCTAAACAATCTTTGCGCTCTTTCCTCCAAAGTGCCACCGCACTTAAGACCCAGGGCCATCAGGGCAGATTTCAATCTGTCGAGACCGAGCGAAGCCAATTCTTCCCACGAGGAGAAAGCGCTCAGTTCCAAATGCGCCCCGACGTGAGTCATGGCGCTTCCTGTTTCTTTCGGCCAGCCTGGAAAAGTGCTATTTTCCCACTGAATTTCAAACTGCCTATGGGCTTCGTCGACCTCCGCGCTGAGATCGAGCAAAGGTTTCACCCTTGTCAAATATTCTGTCAAGTAAGTCAACAACGCCTCTACGTAACGTCTGTACTCGGCATTCTTTCTTTCCCTCGGTATGTCAAACAAATGATCGAACGTCGACAAATATGTTATGTAATCGATCTTCTCTATGCCCTTTAGATTTATGTATTTCTCGTAGCACTCGTGCAAGTCCAAATACTTTCCGTAACCCTCCTCGTCCGTGAACTCTACCAGATTAGCCAACTCCTCCGTTGGATTCTCTCGCATTTTTGCTAATTCCTCAAATTCCACAGACATTGGAACACTGATCTCGTTCGGATGTCTGCGGTAAAATTCTTTGATGGATTTCAGTCGCGAGTAGAACTCGGAAAACTCGTTCGGACCGGACAGCGCTTGTACCTGAGTATTGCAGTTTTATTAGCTAGGTGCCAGTCTCAGGATTCGGAAAAGTCTTACTACGAATTATTCTCTTATAAAAAGTGCTTCGGTATTTTATTCTTGCCAAAATCTAGAATCTAATTCCATGAAATGGAGTTTCATGGGGTTAACATAAATATTATGAGGTCAAAATTTAATTCAAGTGGCACTTTAGAGTTCAAATATTTCGAGAGAACGAATTTGAGGTTAGGATGGTTTCGAGAAGAGAAAATACTTCAAGTTGAAATCAATTGAGGAACAACAAATTTGAGGTTAGGAAAAATACGAAACACCATATTGAGGTTAGAACGAGTACAAAAAAACGTATTTGGGATTCAAGGAATTTAGATATAAAGCAAGGACGAAATAAGTTGAAAAAAATTTGTAAATCACAACTCACCTCTTCCTTCCTCTGCCCATCCTTGTCTTCGTACAAGTCTTGTAAATGTGCTGTACTGTCCATGAACTGATCGAGTAGCATTTTGAGCCGGTGCTCGGAATTGATGTTTTCCCGATGTCCGGGTCTTTTGTGCAGCATCTCTTTGACCATTGCATCACTCAGGCGTTCCCTTTCTTCGTGATAACGTCGCTGTTGTTCTAGAATAGTTTCCATTATATCACTATCGCCCAAAACACACAATTTACAAACAAATCTGGCGTCTTTGCACGCGGTACACGAGTGTCGAGCGGAGGACAGTGGACACTGACTGAAACACGGCCTGCGCAGTGCGCTGCTTGACACGCGCACTGTACGGGATGGGGTTTAGGAAGTAATAATTTCACGTCGCCAACTCCGTACTTTTAATCTTGACACTATCAAACTAACTCTTTTTATTTATTATAAAAATCACAGAAATTTTAAGTGTTTTACACGTGAGTCTTTTTTGGTCTGTTCGCTACAGCTCTCGCGCTCGTTCTCTATCTCTCTCTCGAACAATCGAGAATATATTTCGCGGTTTTATCTGCTGTTTTCGACGTTGCTGCCTGTCGCCGTCTGCCCGCGCAGGCGCGTTTTCGTCCGCGTTAGGTGGCGAGACCGCCACATCTACTCCCCCTCCAGTGAACGAGACTTTTGTGTCGGGGAACGAAACCTTTTTTTTATATGTTTTTGCAGGTTTATCCATCGTCGATCCCCACTGGTGCGGTTGGATGTCATCTTCTTCTGCTTGTGCCGTTGTTTCTTCCTTGACCGTGTACGCCGGCTTTAGCCTTTCGACCGAGACTGTTTTCTCTTGTCCCTCAACGTCGATTACAAATCTCCGATCGTCGAGTCGTCGTATCACTTTGTAGGGCCCAGCGTAAGGTGGTTCCAGCGGTGGCTTCACAGCATCGACACGTAGGTATACGTGTGAGCATCGATAAAGATCCTTGAGGACAAATAATCGAGCTTTGCTATGGTGAGCCGTGGGCGTCGGTCGGATCCCTCTTATAAACTCTCGATACTTCTCAATGAATATTTGAGGGTCGGCCGGAAGGTCCTGGTTGATGAAGAATTCTCCCGGTACCCGTAATGTGGTGCCGTACAGCATTTCTGCACAAGATGCACCAAGGTCTTCTTTGAAGGCTGTGCGGAGACCCAGGAGTACAGTTGGCAGTAGTTCCGTCCAAGGTATTTTCCGATTGCACATAAGTGCTGATTTCAGCGTTCTATGCCACCTCTCCACCATGCCGTTGGAAGCTGGGTGGTACGCCGTTGTACGAATCTTCTTTGCTCCGATTAATTTTGCTAAAGAAGCGAACAATGCGCATTCGAATTGTTTGCCTTGGTCCGTAGTTATGGAGAGCGGAGTCCCGTATCGGCTGATCCAGTTGTTAAAAAACGCACTGGCCACCGTGTCAGCTGTTATGTTTCTTAGTGGGATCGCCTCTGGCCAACGTGTGAACCTGTCAATGATGGTGAGGCAGTACCGGTATCCATCAACCGTAGGTAACTCAATGATGTCCATGTTTATGTGAGAGAAGCGTCCATCTGGTACATCTATATGATTTGGTTCGAAACGATTGTGACGGTGGATCTTTGACTTTTGACAAGCATCGCAGCTTCTCGCCCATTCGATAACGTCTTTCTTCATACCCGGCCACACGTATTTCTGTTTGATGATCCGCGACGTACTTCGACCGCTCGGATGCGAGAGTCCGTGTATTGAATCGAACGCCTTTTTTCGCAGTGGTCTTGGAATATACGGTCGAACGAATCCTTCGAACACGTTGCAGAATATCTCGATATTGGGCTCGACTGAAAGAGGTTGCAAGTTTAGAGCTGTTCTTCTTTCCAGGAGTTCTCGGAGTTCGTCGTCCTGTTGTTGTGCTTCAAGGATGGTTTGAGCTGACAATATCTTGGGCATTTCAATTTGATTAATTTGTTCGATTCGCGACAAAGCATCCGCAACCACGTTTTCGTCACCTTTGACATAGATTATTTCCGTCGTAAATTGTGAAATATAATCTAGTTGCCTTAGTAATCGTTGAGACATTTTTTCGCCCTTTTGTTTAAAGGCGTAAGTCAGTGGCTTGTGGTCGGTGCGAACCACGAATTGTCTGCCGTCCAAGATGTGATGAAAAAATCGAATTGACTCATATATCGCCAGGAGTTCGCGATCATACGTACTGTATCCTTTCTGAGTCGGAGAGAGCTTCTTTGAAAAAAATCCCACCGGTTTCCATTCATTATCCTCGAGTTGCTCTAGTGTAGCGCCGATTGCGTTGTCTGACGCGTCAGTAGTTAAAGCGAGATGAGTTTCGGGACACAGGAATCGTGTGAGAGTGGCATTGACAATGCTTTCTTTACATTGCTCGAATGACACTTCGGATTCGGGAGTCCATGGTACTTTTCTTTTATCTTTCTTTTTTGAATCCTTTAAGAATTCGTTGAGCGGAGCTTGTATTCTCGCCGCGTCTGGTATGCAGCGTCTAAAATAATTTATGAGGCCTAGAAATCTTCGCAATTCCGAAATGGTTTGTGGTTTCGGAAATTCCACAATTGCTTTGACTCTGTCGTTCGGTGGTTTGTATCCGTCCTTGTTGATTTCATACCCTAGGAACGTCAGTTCCTCCTTGCCTAGAACACACTTATCCAGGTTAAGAGTTAGACCGTGTTTTTTTAGTTTTTCGAATACCATTTTTAAATGTTGTCGATGCTCCTCTGGACTCGTTGAGAATACTAATATGTCGTCGATGTAGACAATTACGAAGTCGACGTCTCTGAAGATATTATCCATGAAACGTTGAAAAGTCTGCGACGCGTTGCGCAGGCCAAACGGCATGACTAGAAATTCAAATGAACCGATTGGTGTCGTAATTGCGGTCTTCTCAACGTCCTCGCTGGCCATGCTTATTTGATGGTATGCTCTGGAAAGATCAAGCTTTGAAAATATTGTCTTTCCATAAAGCGCCTGAAACAGATCGTGGCTATGGCCTGTTGGGTATCGGTCGGGAACTGTTACGGCGTTAAGTCCGCGAAAATCGCCGCAAAGTCTCCATCCCCCCGATGGTTTTTGTTGTAGATGCACGGGACTGGCCCATGGACTACTTGATGGACGTATCATCTCTTGGTCGAGTAAGAATTTTATCTCCTCTTTCAGGGCTTTTAATTTTTCGCCCACGATTCTCCTCGGACGCTGCGCGACCGGAGGGCCCGTTGTCTGGATGAAATGTCGTACTGGGCTGTTGTTGGCGTCGTGACTAGTTTTTTTTATTATTTGTTTTCCATCAAAATATTTTTTTAATAGCCCGGTGTACTCACCCTCTTTGCTGCCAGTCGAGATATTGTATATCGACGTGCGAACTACGGAGCCTGTTGACGTCAGTGAAGTTTTAGAGTCCAACAGTCTCTTGTTTTTTAAATCGATGAGGATCCCGAAATGCGCGATGAGGTCGGCTCCAATCAGGGCAGATTGTACGTCAGCGATTACAAATGGCCATCGAAATTCCCTTCTCAGGCCCAGGTTAACTGTCATTACCTGTTCGCCGTAAGTCTTGATCGGTGTGTTGTTCGCAGCATAAAGGTCGCTGCCTTTTTTCTTTGGTTTTCCTTTCAGCATCTTCGTTGGAATTACTGATACTGATGATCCGGAGTCGATGAGGAATGTGAGGTTAGTGAGGCTGTCGTAAATAGTCAAACGAAATTCAGGCGGTGGACCACTATTGCAGTTGATGTTGCTGTCACCGAGAGCCTGGACTGGTGACAGCTCATCTAGTTTCCCTGGTTCTGTTTCGGTTGATATGTACATGGCGAGGTACACTTGTACGCAGCGTCTCCAAATTTTTTGTGAAAGAAACATAAACCCGGAGTCCTTGTGCGTGATGCTGATCTGGATCTCGAGCGTCTTTGATTTTCTGATTTGTTATTGTAATTATTTTTACGCTCACCTGATTGCGAGGTTTTTAGAAACTGCGTAAACATTTCTCGCAGCTCTTTCATTTCTCCGGAAAGTCTTGCGCAGTCAGTGCAGTTGCTTTTTACCTCCTGCGGAATGGTGCTTGTCGCCATTACCTGCGAATATCGAAGCGTGTCGATTACCCTGTCAGCCATTTCAGCCAAGCCGTCAAGATCTAAGTTTCCTGACATCATCAACATCGGTTGGAGATTTGGAGGCATCCGCATAATCCACATGGAATGGAGAACTTCATCGCTCAAGCCTCCTGCGGCCAGATCCTTCATCTCTCGAAGGAGTTGAGATGGTTTTTTGTTGTCGAGTGGCAGGTCGTTTAACAGTTTCGAGAGTTGTCGCTCCTTGGATTTGGAAAATCTTTGTATTATTATTTTTTTTAGGTGCTGGTACTTATCTGTCGCCGGTGGATGTAGTATGACGTCGGAAATCTCGTCGAGCGTGTGCGAGTCTAGCGCTTTGAGAACGGCGATGTACTTGTGCTCGTCCTTTGTAATTCTTGACACTGCGAAATCCGATTCCACTATAAGAAACCACACGTCCGGTCTCTCGGCTCGAAAAGGTGTGAGTTGAATTTTGTTCACCACGGATATGGCATTCTCGTCGAAATTGCCTTGTGTTGTGTTCGGCCTGTTTCGTCCTCCGGTATCGTGCAATTGCCTCATGGTTTGTTCGCTTTGTGTTGACGTGCCTTGCTCGCCCTCACAATCTTGAAATTCACTCGCTTGTGTTTCGTCGTCACTACGTTCGTCACCGCGGGTGTTACCTTTTTTTGGAGAATGTATGACCATTTTTTCGATTTTTATTTTTAGGTTAGTTTTAGTTGAATCGCGTCGGAGGTCACCAACTGTACGGGATGGGGTTTAGGAAGTAATAATTTCACGTCGCCAACTCCGTACTTTTAATCTTGACACTATCAAACTAACTCTTTTTATTTATTATAAAAATCACAGAAATTTTAAGTGTTTTACACGTGAGTCTTTTTTGGTCTGTTCGCTACAGCTCTCGCGCTCGTTCTCTATCTCTCTCTCGAACAATCGAGAATATATTTCGCGGTTTTATCTGCTGTTTTCGACGTTGCTGCCTGTCGCCGTCTGCCCGCGCAGGCGCGTTTTCGTCCGCGTTAGGTGGCGAGACCGCCACAGCACAACGACACGACTCCCCTCTAGCGCGGGAAGTCATGCAGGAGGGGGTGCACGATGTGACGTCGTACCAGCTGATGGCGCGATTTTTCTTTGGACTCCTAATAGCTAATGCTCTAAAGTTTCGATCGCTTCTCTGCTTGATTAATTAATTGAAAAAAGTATTCTTCCCAAGTTTGATTGTGAACAACGGGGAAATTTAGAGGAAAATATATTAAATTGAAAAAATGTGAAATTGTAATTTTAATGGAGTCCATTGAGACTAGAAATGAGTATGAATAAGTCGAGAAAAAAAAAGTATAATCCACATTTTATCAAAGCGTTTATTAAATTCAGCGAAATAATGAGGCAACAAAAGCGCCACGGGCCACGGGGTGTTTAGCCTAATGTTTAAACGCTATTTGCTCTTACGATTTTACGTATATAATATCACTTTTAATTTTCTCTACATATCGATATATGTACATGATTATACAGACTATCAATATATCCATATATATGTATAAATGAAATAAAATATTTATGCATATATATGTATATAAACATGTTCTATTTGTTTTCGCAGTTTGGTAAGAATTAAATGAATTGAATCTTCTTGTAATTCCAATGATAAACTGTGCTTTGGCTCGAGTAAGAAATATACTTGAGTGTAAAAGACGTAGCGTTTGTAATATAATCGTGTGGAACAAATCGCTTTACGCTGAACGATCAATTAAACGTACTCAATGATTACTAATTATGAATATTCGTTAATTATGATTTACCATCGATTAGTATGGGCAGAATTCTATCGAAACAAATCTCCCTTGTCTGAGGACTAGTTTTTCTTTCGCCTTTTTATAATTAAAAAATCGCAGCATTAATAAATCCTCGGCGCGAGGTGATTAATTAGGAGAAGAAAAAATATCGTCGCTCGTCCTTGAACTTCTAATCAAAATTTTCTCTCTTTTGTCTTTGTCTTAGGCACGTACGATGATAGACCGATCGAAGAGCTGTTTTCAATAATAAATTTGGTTTATTTTCTAATTGTCTTTGCTTCGGACTCGATTCAATATTGCCAATGATTGCTCCATTCGTTATATTCTCTCAAGTATAATGCTTAAAAAAAAAAAAATTGTCTGTACAGAATTCAATTGATCGCTGCTTTCTCTCTGTTTTTCATATGAGCGATTTTAACGCATTATTACTTTTCATTTTTTTGTTTCCCACGGAAATCAGACTATTTGCTCGCTGTGGCAAGCGTAAAAAATAGTTCGATACACTCACGTTTTATCATTTTTATAAAATATACATATCACGCATCTTTGTATCTTCATTTTTGTTTTGTTTCAACTTTTCTTCCTTCCTCTCGAAAACATTCATTTGAAAAATATTTTTCTCTCTCTTTTCTGTTATTTATCGCCTCGAATACGTTTCGAAAGCGCTTAAAATTTTCATCACGATTTTTTAATTGTAAAATTGCTACGTGCAAAGAACACAATTCTCCGTCTCTCTTAATAATAAACGAATGCACGGTTCTCAAATCCTTCGGAATCCAAAACTCCAGACTTCGCCCTCTGTATTATTTTTTTCCTCCATTTTCTCATTTTCTTCTTTCATGCTCGAAAATCCGAGGAAAATATTCAACAGCCAATTTAATATCGCCCAATGAATTTTGTAGAAATTAATTTCTCGAATTGCGTATTTTATACAGAATACTTTGGGCCCGATTTATTGATGGGCGTCAATCTCAGGCCTTTAGCGAGCATTCTTGCCTCGAGGTCTCGATCTTCACTTCTGTACCTGCAATCAAATTATAACATTTTTATTGTTTATTATGTTATTATCCTGGGCCAAAATTTTATAAAAAAATCATCAAGGAATTAATACACTGAGCATTGTAATCCGAGCACACACGCGTGCAATAAATATTAATGAATGCAATATCAATTAAACACAAAAGTAATTATAATTGTTACAAATTAAACTGGGTCTCTCGCGCAGTGGGATCAACTAATAGTTCATTTGCTCTTCGCGTCGCAGTCATATTCGCTCTTTTTATTTTTTTTTTTAATTTGTTTGGGCAGTTAAGTCGAGTGTTTTTAAAGTGAGCGCAGTCCTTACCGGGTTCGAATTTTTCGTGAGTCAACTGTGCGCAGAGTTGTGCATAATTAAGCGAAGCCGTGCTGTGATCCTATTAACCTCTTGCCCAATGTTTTCGTTTTAATTTAATTTTTTTCAATTTTCCGTATCGTTTGTATTAATAGTTTGAGTTTTTTGTGGGATATTTTCGACAGAAATCGAGTCTTCGTGTGTTTTTTCTTGATGGACTGATTCTCGTTTGTTGTTAACTAATGTCGAGCTGTTACGGGGGGGAGCAAGAAGAACCCATTGCTTAATTACAACTAGACCAAGCGAATCAGGAAATATTCCTGCATTATTTCATAAATTATTAGACAATGATTAAAAATAAACAATCACGTTGATCGATGCAGCCTAAAAACGGTCGAAAAGAAAAAAAATAATAACAATCACACATGCGAAGCACAACGAAAAGAAGGAAAAGCAAGTCAAGGCAGATGCAAAAAATGCCCGAGAACTGTAAAATCATGCAAAAATGCAAGAGCTTCGGTTGTACGAAAACCTCAGTGAAATAATAATAATAATTGTGGTATTGCACGGAAATATGTTGAGGATTTTTGTTTGAAATCTCAGTCCGCGCATTCAGTCCCGATTGAAGAACGCAAAAGTCTCGTTCCTCAAAGCCATAAGATAATTAGCAATTTGTAGGGAAATAAGATAGGCGATGAAAATAGCGAAAAGTGCAAAAAGCATGGAGAAGGTGTCGGATGTGGTTGTGGATATTGGATAATGAGTGGTTAACGATTGGAACAAATTGGCAGGTTGAGTTTTGAGTGCACTGAGTGACGGGCACGAGGATCTACGCCACCTTTGTCGCTCCTCTTCCAGCAGTGCTATCAGCGAGTCACGTTTTGCAACTATTTCCAACATTTCAGTCAAGATCTCGCCTTCTTTTTTCACGTCAGCCCCCGTCTTTTTGTCATCTATAAAACGAGAATATTATCCTCAAGCTACGATAAATCAATTACAGTCTTTAAAAAAATATTTTTTTCCGCGTGAAATCATTTTGTTACGAATAATGATAATTTCTACCATCGTCGGCCAATCTCTCGCGCAATTCTTGCTCCAATCTCTCATGTCGATCCTCAAGTTGGACTTCCTGCGCTCTGACCAATAATTCCTTCTCGTATCTTCGTAATTCCGTTCGTTCTCTCATCAAATCGAACCATTCTCGCAATAAATCTGCCTCTTCGCGATCCGAACATTCTAAAACGGGAATGACATTCATTCAGTCAGTTCAGTTCATTTTTTATTCAAAATTTAATTAATTTTTTGTTTTCGTTTATTTACCTCCTTCGCCCCTGAGAGCTTTTTCTACGCTAACACCTCTGCTCTCGAGCTCTCTTTGCTTCACTTCCGTTTCCTCGAGTTTTCTTTGTATTTCTTGAGCCATTCGTAGCCTAATGTACGACAAATAAATATTAAGAAACATTATACTTCACCGTTTCAAATAAACTTTTTCAATAAAATGATTTTGTCTAATATAAAAGTCTTATTTTCTGAGACATCGACAATACGATCTGAACATTTTTGCGAAAATGGAATGATTGCTCATTGAACTATTTTGATGAGATTTACCTTTTCAGTTGGGTCTGTCTGGCAGCTCTTTTAGCAGATTTAGCTTTACGAGGTATGCTGCCGCAGGAACCATCGCCGGGGTTCGTTTTGTTGATTTGGGAGTTCGATAGTGCTGTCGTTTTCGAGTCCTCTTCCGACAGACTGTCATCTATACGATGCAAAATATTTTCTTTTTTTCTCATATGCAAAACCACCCACAACCGAACATGCACTTGTCCCCCCCCCCTTTTTCAATGAAACTTCCGTTTGAAGGTGCAATTTTTAAATCATGTTATTCTTACCAGAGACGCGAGGAGCAGTGAGATTGTAATTTATCGGAGGCGGAGGAACGGGGGGCAAGTTTTCCGTCAGGAAATTTCCAACCAGCATTCCCTCGCAAACGCTCCTTGGCCTTGTCTCCGTTTTAACAGTACTCGCGACTTTATCCAACTAAAAAAAAAAGTATTTTGTAAAAAAAAAAAATATATTTTCGATCGCAAACCTTTGTATGAAAAGGAAAATACACGCTAGAGGCTAAAAACATCAATGGCGAAATAAAAAATAAAATTAGTACGATGCTGGTAAAATTAATTCGACTATAAAAAAAAAGTCGAGCTTGGGGGAAAATAGCGCTAAAATAGAAAATTAATGCACTTTTGTATCTTAAGCAACGAAACAAAATGATGCCGATTTTATAAAAGCCAAAATAAAAAATAAATGCTAATCATTGGTGTAGATTGAAATGACAACTGAGAGAAAACAAAAAAATGTGTCTATAAAAAAAAGGACGAAAAAATTTGCAAATTACTCAGTACGATTTTTTGCTTACATCTGAACCTTCCGAATAGGATTTATACAACTGAAACACGTGAAAGAAAAGAATACAGTTTCTTAAATACCAAAGTCGAGATTTTAGAAAGTATTCTATAATGCATGGTTTTATAATAATTTCTTAGGAAAGAGAACTCGAGCAACCTCTCGAAAGTTGAACAACTTCGTCTCATGGGATTCTCGAATTATTAATTTTCATAATTGGTGGAGCTCAATTGATTTGATTTTTTGACACCTCCAACATATCGAGGATTGGAAAAAGTTGTTTAACAATTATGAATTGATAACCGAGAAATAACTGGTAAAAAGTTGTATCTCTTTACCTTTGGCTTGTCCTTATTTTTGGAAGTCAATCGAAACATGGAGCCCTTATCTTTGTGATTGTTGGGTGAGGACGGGGTCTCTTTTTTCTTGAAAAAATCGGAGACAGCTTTGATGATGCTTTTTCGTCTCTCAGGATCTTTGGGTGATTTCTTTTTTTCCCTCTTAACAACGAGATTGTCATTGTCGGATTTGACAGGTGAGTTGGTAGCGTTTAATTCGTCCATGGATTTGGCGTTGTTGTTGGGCAGTGTATCGGCTTGATTTTTCTTTGCGAGAGCTTTAAAATTATCGGTGCTTTTGCTGGTTTGCAATTTGTTCAATGTTTTGTCGAGGGTGAAGCTAAGATGTCGAGTTTTGGTTTCTTGAGTGGTAGCAACTTCCTCGTTCGCTCGTTTCTCCTCCATGGACAATTGCCTGCGCGGGACTTTCAGCCTGAGTTCTTTGAGCCTGTCCTCCGGGCTGAGACCGAGGTCTTGGTCGCTTTTAAGACGCGCCCTTTCACGGGCTTCCTGCTTTGCTTTCTCAGCCGTTTTTCGAGCTTCTTCGTGTTTCAGCCTGGGCGGAGCAACGGGTGTTTTGAAGTCACGAGGATCTTGGCGACTGTGAGGACGAGAGGAGGCCAAAGAAGTGAGCTCGGTATCGCAGCGTTGACCGGAAAGGCTGGACAAAAGGCTCGGATTACTGGAATTTCGTGTCAGACTCGGGGATGGCGACTCCTGAAGACTTTTCTTTGCCTCGGCGAAGGTTGTTCGCACTGGACTATTGACAGGGGTTGTCAAAGAGGTCGGAACGAAAGAAATGGGAGTGGTGGTAGCAGGAACGGAGCTGGGAACAGAGCTGGGAACGGAGCTGGGAACGCTGGAGAATAAAGTTGTGGTCGTCGAAAAAGAGGAAGTCCTCGCAGCTCTCCTTGCTTTTTTCTCAGCCGATTTTTGTTTGTGAGCTTCCATTTTATCCATCAAGAGATCTTGGATAAGCGTTTTTTGTTTGGTTCTCTCGCGCGTTAGTTCCTCGAGTTTCCTCGAAGTAGCGGGTGAATTGAAAGCCTCGGGATTTACTTCCTGCTGGCTTCTCGTTTCTTCGATGATATTTTCCGACTTTAATTGAGGCGAAGAACTCTTGGAATTTTTCCTCTTTGATTTTCTCACGTCTATCGAGTCTTTGGCGTTGCTGAACTCGGCGATCCGGGATTGAAGGCGTTTTACGTATTCCAGATAGTCCGGATTATTCGCGTCGTTGATAGATTTGTCGTCGTTGGTCGCGGTTCGAGCCTCCGGAACGTTTACACGATTCCGAAGTGGTTGGGCCGAGAGATCGGTCGCAAGATCGACTCGTGGATTCACGGGGCTCGCGAGAACCGTTATGATCTCGCTCGTGGTTGTGTCCTCGGTCGGTTCAACGACTAACAAACTATCCTCTTCCATCGAGCCAAAAATCTCGTGATTCACGGCTTCGTTCAATTCGTCTCTTCTGTCGAAAATTCCTATACCGATCTCAACCGATTTATCGTTCTTTGCGAATAATTTCCCGTTCAATCTGTCCCTGACGTCATCCATCGTGACGGGATTGATCTCGATGACGTTTTCGTCGTCATAGTGTTCATCCTCCGAGCAGAAATCATTTTCCATCTCGTCGCGAGCAATCGGTGCGTCCAGTGGCTTCGTTTCCGGTTTTTCCGGGCTCGAAGAACTCGTAACGTTTACAAATTCGACGTATCCGCGATTTTTGAGCAGTGAAATGTTGGTCGCGTCCCTTAAACTGTCGTCGAGAAGCGACTCGTTATCAGTGTCCATGAAATCGATATTTTCTCCGTTAGCCAACAGCTTGGACGTGTCGTTGCTGGGAGGGTCGATCGGACGATCGAATCGTATAGAATCGAGCTCGACATCCGTAAGATCTTCTTCTTTTGCCATTCTTGCCGGCGTTCCCGCCATTTTCTTCTCCCGATTTCCACGATTTTTTCGTATCGTTATGAATTCAGGATTTATATCGAATTCGACGTCGCGCATGTCGTCGGCGACGACGACCTCGCCGTCACGAGCCCACTCGGAAAATTCCGTTTCCGTTAGTGCCGCGGTTGTCACGTCGTTCTCCATGGAATCGTCGTGTTTCATCGAAGTACTCGAGGTTGGACTGCTGCAATTACTTTTACCATTGTTACTCTCGGTCAGCTGCAATTTTTTCAAATTGTTGTTTACCGCCTCGAGCTCGACCGCGCCTCGTGGAGTTTCCAGCCCGTTTTCATCCTCTCGCAGATCGATAAACTCGATAGAATCGGGTTCGAAACTCGCTCCAATTTCCTCATCGTTCTCCGTCTCCTCCCGATCGCCTCCAACGTCCTCCAACAGTAAATCACCGTCAATCGTTTGAATTTGCAGCTTCGGAAGTGAGAGATTCGGCTCTTTTGGTATTTTAGCCTCCTCGGAGTCATCGCTCTCGCTCGATGACAGAGAATCGCTGTCGATCTCCGAATCTTCCGAACTCTCGTGACTCCGCGTTCCGTCGCCCTTTACGTTTTTGTTCCAATCAACTTGGGGCACGAGAATCGAGGTCTCGTGCAACGGACTTCGCGGCCTGCAAACATCGCTCTCTTCCTCCACGATTTCCACTGGACCCGCCACTTTTTCCGCGATAGCAGAGTCCACCATTTCTTTTTTTTCTTCGCTAGACTTTATCCGCGGT
This sequence comes from Campoletis raptor, assembly GCA_948107755.1. Taxonomy (NCBI): domain Eukaryota; kingdom Metazoa; phylum Arthropoda; class Insecta; order Hymenoptera; family Ichneumonidae; genus Campoletis; species Campoletis raptor. Next base: position 5,050,218 of record OX403631.1, on the reverse strand, counting down.
ATGTTCGGCTCGGTTTTTGACTTCAAAATGTGTGTCTCCTTCACTAGATCCGGCAATTGGGCTTTCGCCTCTTCACCGGAAACTCTAGAGACGCTCGAATTTTTCGTATCCGCGCTAATTTCCACAGATCGAAAAGTTTTAAGAGGCGATCCGGTGACGGCGATCGCCGTTGGCGAAATCGGCGATATTTGCGCATTTACGCTGCTCACCCGAAGCTTATTAGTACCCTGAAGAAACGCTTGCATCGTAGGACTCGGCTCCGGAGCAGGATTCAATAATTTCTGATGCTGCGATATCGCGTCGGATAAATTTCTGAGTCTCGTGTCGACGTTCGAGGTTGAACCAGATTTCACGACCGAACCGGCCAATACAGATCCACCAAGCAAATAACGTTTTTTCAATTCCAGAGACAGTTTCGAGGCGATTCCCTCGGTCGAGTGTGTACGATTTAACAAATAATCTCCTTTGCGAGGATTTACCAAAGGACTCGGCATTTTTTCTTTATTTATTCTCACCGGCATTTCTCCTGATTTCGGTACTGTTTTTTCAACCGACTTCTCTTCCTTCGTCGCTGATAACTTCGAAAATTGTAATTTAACACCAGGCTCTTTCGTCTGTTTCAAATTACCGTTGATCGACGATATAACACGACTTTTTATTTGCACCTTTTTTGGCTCGCTCGTCTGTCCACGATTTTTCTTTACGTGCCCGTCGTTTATCGTTATCTCCGGGATTTCGTGCTGCGTCGGTGTTGTCCCATCGTGCTCGAACTCGGAATCCGTCGATATCTCCGTGGCTGAATTTTCCTGGCTTTCGGACGACGACGAGTTGTCCGAGGCGACCTGACAAATCATCGAAAAATCGTCAAACAAATTTCAGGAGTTTTACCATTTTTTTCACAATTAAACTGTTCATTCTTCGTGCGAGAATTATTGCGGATAAAAAAATTACACAGAAAACACGAAAATCTTTCAATTAGTAACGTGAGGGAGCGAGAAACTTTGAGATACATTAATAAAGTATTTTTTGTTTGTTTGTTTTTTGTATTACATGGCTGGCTATTGAAAACCAACAATTAATTAATGTTTTGAAAACTAAGAAAAAATGCATGATGCGTCGGTGAGTAAAAATTGAAGAAAGTGTGGATGTAAGAAGAATGTGAGCACTTGAGAAAAAAAAACGTTACATACTGATTAATTGGTGTTGCGAGTTAGTCGAAAATTATTAGCACGCCATTCCCAAAACTTGAAAACACTGTTGTTTTTCTTTTACCTGTTGCTCATTTCCTAATTTTCTTCGGGATCGTTTGCGCGCACATAGTCACAACCATTTATTTTTTTTTCAATGTTTTTTTTTTCTTTTTTATTGTCTCATCATACTTTATTAATTGATATCTCACATAATCTCTCGCTATCGTGAAAAAGAATCGGTATTACGTATTTTTCGAGAACATGTGCAGAGTTCGTAGTCGTTGTTAAATCGTTCTTTTTTTTTTACGTGTATAAGAAATTCGAAAATTTTGCTTATTCGCACGATAGTCAAGGCAGTTTTCGATGAGGAAGAAACATTTCAGGCAGTTTTGTTCGGTCCAAATTCAAAGATCAATATTCACATTCCGATGGAAAGACAATTTATAGACTTTAAAAATTTTCATCGTCATCCAGGTTGACATGAAAAATTATTTAGTAAATTAAAAAGTGCGAGGTTTTTAGCTCTGCTTCACTGCTTGACTGCCTTGACGAGTATTCAAAAAGAGAATTGATTACGATATGACGCATTTATCTTTCTTCATTGATTTGTCAAATTTAGAGGAGGCTACGGATCTACTAGAGCCATGATCGTCCGTCTTCCTCAAGGTCAACGATTTTAATGGATTTGAAAGTTTTTTTGGCTCATTGGGCAATTTTTTCGACCCAATTGAATTCCGTTTCATTTTATTTTCCGAATTGATTACTTCGTCGCTTTTTAGTGATTCCCCATCGTGCATGTCATTAGGTTTTTCGAGAGTTCTAGATTCTGGTTTTCGCCGTCTTGGAATTTCGGGACTGATCGGTGGTTTCGTGATCTCTGGGAGCTGATGTTCATGACGTTTTCGTTCGGGTCTCTTTGGAATTATTTCTTTCGCGATTACGGTAATTTTTTCGATCGGTTCCGGAGCCATGAATTTGGAATTTTCGTCCTCTATGAGTCTAGAAATTTTTGTTTCTGTATTTAAATCTTTAATGTCGAATTCAAGTTTTGTCGAATTCATTGGGACAACATCCGTTTCTTTTTTTGCTTTGGGTGAATCTTTCGATATTTTTATTTGTAAATTACAGTTTTCGTTCAATTTTTCATTCGACCGAATTTTGGATTCACGTGGGTCAATTATCTGAATAATTTTAGGAGCAATTAATGTTTCGTCCGTCCGAGTAAGAGATTGAGATTCTTTTCGCGAGTCTATGAAAACGATAGTTTCCCCTGAGACCTCAATCCCGTCGCTCGACTTCCGAAAGTCGGTGACGTCGTCCTTGATATTTTCCGAAGTCAAAACCGGGTTAGGGCAGCTTTGTCTCTTAATTTCCCGAGCCTTAATCGCCTGTGAAGGCGTGAGGGAATGCTTGACCTCGAAATATTTCATAAGATCCTTGGACTCGACCTTGTCAGACATTTGAGACTTGGCGTCCAATGGGATGACGGGAATTTCTGGAAATTCCTCCAGTTCCTTCTTTATATCAGATGTTGATTTTTCAGGTTTAACAGGATTTTTCATGGCTCTAAAGTACTCGTTGACCTTGGATCGTGCGGTTTCGCGCGACAATGGTCGGAGTTCAGCGAGCCCTTCTTTTTTTCTGGCCCTTCGTAACTTTAGCTCTTGTTTCAAATTACTAAAAGCACCTTGAGATTTTTCGGGGTCTTCCGAGGCGGGAGGAAATACAGATATAACCGGAATATTTAAAATGTCTTTTTTTTCATCGGGCTCAATGATGTTATGAGTTTCTCGAGCTAGTCTTTCGAGTTTCGGCGAGGAAGTAATCAAATCTGGCAAATTATCGGGTTTCAATGAAACCTCATCGAGAATGTTCAGCTGGGTCGCTTTCCCATTGAGCTTGATATCAACATTAAGATCGACTTGACGATCGAGATCAACCTCAGGACGATCCTGACGATTGGGGTCAACCTCGAGGACTTCTGGCTCAAGCTCACTAGGAAGCTGGTCATGGGGATCGTTTTGGGGTTCGCCGTTGGACGATATCGATCCAAGAGTGTTTGAATCGAGATCAACGTACTCCAAATGCGAAGAAACGTCGCTATCATCATGGTTACTACTATTCAATTTGACCTCCTCTAAATTTAACTCTTCGTTCGTTTTTAATGCGATCGATTGATCCATCTCCGGATTCGCGATTGTCGTTGTGATATCGGTCGCTTCTAAATTAACGTCTAAATCATTCACTATGCGCTCGCTTTGTAATTCATTGTCTTGTGGTTTTTTCACCTCGGTCTCGGAACCCGTGTCCGTGTCGGAACTCCTCGGTGGAACTTTCAGCCAGACTTCTTGCTTCCTCAGCTCTCTCGCGCGCACGTCCTCCTCGTCCTCCGTTGCAGTGCCACTCTCTTCGTCTAGACGCAAATTTTTAACAAGGTCTGAAGTCTGCTACACCCCCAAGATCAAGAGTACGAGACTCGTCTGAGAATATATACTGTTCCACGCGAGCTTCTTGCTTTTTCTCTTTTTTCAACGAAATTATTTCAAATTGCCAATATTTCTCTATTCCGTAATAACTCAATGTACCAATATTTACACCCAAAGTTTCCGTTCAAAAATAGGGAAATTTATAAACATTAATGAAATTATCGCTCACAGAGTTGTTAAAGTCCAGACAAATGTTGCAGTACTGATTTTTAATTTAATCGTTCTTTCGGTTTTTTGAATTTTTGAGTTTTTTTTTTTTTTTTTTCTTTTTTCAACGTGCTCTCTCGCAATTTTCGGACAAAATATCGACCCACCTTCGCTCGTGTATTCGTCGCTAGAGTCCTCGTACTCGTTGCTCCCAGTGTCCGAATGACCCGTCGATTCGTGCGGATTTGAATAACGCATAGTCCAATTTTTCGCCAATTCTATCGTTCCCTCCGTCGTTAACGGCTGATCCATCGCCTCCTCGTACACTTCGTTTTCCTCGTCCGAATCACTGTTGGTTACGATAAATGATGAAAATTCAGTAAATCATTGAAATATCAAGAACCTCGAAAAATTAGAGTTTTTAAATATAACCTCATGTCAGAAATGTCGTCGCTAGAGCCCATTTCTGCTGCGGATGCACCGAAATTTCTGTCTGTCCATTCGTCCTCATCCATTTGACTTTGGGCCTCTTCCGGGTCCGACATTCCCGCGAGATTTTCAAATTCTATTCTTTCAGGTGTTTGTCCACGATCGAGAAGGTCCAAACCGGCTACGCCCTCCAATGGTGTTTTAGCCTTTGAAAAAAATGTATTTTGTGCAAAACTTGTGCAAATATATTTTAGGAAGTAATGAAAAAAAAAAAAAAAATTGTTTTAAAAAACCTTGTCCAAAGCTGGTTTTTTCGCTAACGAAGATTCGGGTATATTTTCCTTATTCAAAAGTGGTAATTTTTTCTTCTCCACACGGGTCTTCATAGTTCCTGGTAAGCCAAAATGTTGTGTACAATAAAATCGTCCGCCGTCTTTGTCTCTATCAAATGTGTGATTTCCTGGAAAGAGAAGAACAAAAATGTAATGTTTTTGGTTTGTTTTTTCTCATTGATTCTCAATGCGATCATACTGGTTGAGTTAATTGCAATATGGCTGACCTATTCTTAAGGATGTTGAGCAATATTCACAGCGGAAGCAACCACGATGAAAATATTTGCCTTCTGTACTCATTCTCTCCATTAGATAAACTCGCTTATCACAAAAATGGCACAGTTCCGAGCCTCCCTGTGTCGGTAGTGTTATTGCTGCTTTAGAATTCTAGAAAAAAAAAAAAACAAAGCGTGAAAGCAACTGTGTCGATTAGATGTAGTTTTGTATTTGTTTTGAAAACGAACATTTCCTTTGGGTTTCAAACTCAAGGGTGCAAAATCAGCTGTACGACACACACTTGGTTAAAAAAAGACAGACGATTACAACAAGGGCGTTAAAGCAAACAACTTATAATTTGATTGTAACGTATATTTAATTTTCTGTCCATTTTCGTTTCACTTTTTATTGGTTATTCTGGATATAATTAACAATTTCATGGCAATTACATTTGTTTTCAATGTCAATGTGATTAACCCGGATTATCTAATTCAAAACATTGTTTTCAGAAAATAAAAACGTCAATTCAAATTAATTTAATTAATGAAAAATGTCTTCTATTGAAGATGAATTATAATATCATTACAATTACAGTAATTATCGATACGAGAGGAAAAAAATTGGTATCTTTTTATTTCGGTTCATGCAGATCGTTTTTGCACGACAATGAAACGAATGAAAATTTAAAAAAAGAAATACGATTTCGCGTTCTCTGCCTTGTTTTTCGCTGTCTCGTTTTTGCCCCTGGATCGCGCAGCGTTCGTGTTTTTTTTTCGCGCTTTTTATTTTTACGAGTCGAAATATTTACCGATCTTTGAACCTTGGGCTCGTTGTCTGCACTCTTGTTGGCAAATTGTTCGGCCATTGCGGAAACTTTATTGTGACCAAGAACGTTACCCTCCTTGATTTTTCGGTCAATGTCCTTGAGGGTGTTATCAATATCGGCGTACTTACTGTCCAATTTAGCATTCGGCTCCCGTCCTTTTTTCTCCATCTTGATCTGGCGAGCTAGAAACTGAAGAAAGAATATAGAGACCTGAAGAAAATTTGAGCATTTCGCCGCAATTATTGTTAATAAATTTCCAACCTGCTCCCGACTCCATTTTGGCACTTTTTCCACCCTCTCCTGGCGAGTCCCTCGTCCCATTTTGTTTTCCTCTATTTTCTTCTCGATTTCCTTCACGTTCCAATCCGTTTTTTCAATTTTTCCTTCATTATCGACGTCGTTCAACAATAAATCACAAAATCAGTATCGATCAAACGAAAAGTCAATGAAAAAAAAAAAAAAAAGCTCAACTGAATTCATAAACGTTGTATTCGACTCGATCAATTGTAAATTTTACAAACCAATAGCACGTAAAAGATCCCTAGGCTTTTTATCGGTAGAGACAGTGCCCCTCAGTTTGTCCTCAATGTCCTTAATTCGTCCGGAGAAATCATCGTCACCACCACCTCGAAGATGTCCCGCGTGTAATTTTGGTTCCCTGTCCTAAAAGAGCATTAAAAGAATTCCAATTAAACTGTCCTTCTTCGTTAAATCATTGATCAGAAAATATTTCAAATATTAAAAGACAAAAATGTTGGCTCTACGTCCTCAAACTATTTTAAACTATTGAAAAAAAAAAGAATAAATTTCACAAATTGACTGTTTTAAGATAATATTATTTAACAGCAGAAAAAAGCAGTTAGTGATTAGACTATAAACAGAACTCGTTCAGCATTGCAGATATTATTTGTTTTATGTTCTAATCGATTATTCGAATTATTAGTCATTTTGAAAAATGCTCAAACCTTCATTTTTTTTTCAATAAGCATTATTATTATGCGAAACGCGTCGAAGTATCGTCCAAAATATTATAAATATTAATACTCGATGAATTTTTTGTTGTTGCAACTATTACTTTTTCTTAAATAAAAATAATAATGATCACACACGTTAATACTCGAGCTGGTGTAATTGCACTCTAAAATGGGTCGGTCTATCGCCTTCTACGAGAATGAAAAACTAGCGTGGCTTTTTTCACTCTCTCTCTCTCTCTCTCTCGCTCTCTGTCTCTCCCATTCGTTTGTTCCGTAGAAACAAATATTTTTTTGTTGTTACACTTGGAAAAAAGCGACGTTACGAGATTTACGTACATATATTCATTTAATACATTACAATTATAATATTTGAAACTGTAAGTACTTTTGTAGACAATAACACATGATTGTAATGCAGGTACATGGAATGCGTCTTGAAAGATACGTTTGAATGGATTTTGACTCGAGGATGAAAATTGCTAAAAATTTGTAGCTAAAAATACTCGGAAAAGTGCTCACGACATATACGTACGTATTAAAAATGGTTTTAATAATGATGAAATCACGCAGCACACAAAAAAAGGTTGGAGAGTATTTGGGAAAAATGATAATCTTACTGGATAAAGTATTTTCTGCTCGAGTTCTTTGACCCGATCCTTGAAGTCGGGGGCGGTTTGACGATACAAGAATATCGAGTAATCCTCGAAAGGCTCGTCCTTATCGCGTTTCGCGTTTGCCGCGAGCATTTGAATGCTCTTAATGAATTGTTGGGTAGCCATTTTACGCAGATACTGACGTTTCCTCATGCGCTCGACGCGATTCTTTTCAATGTCTTCGAGTCTCTTTTGCCTCTCCTCCTTTAGAGATTATACAACGTATACAGATACAATTTGTTGCTTTTTTTTTTATTTCCTATTTTTTCTTCTTCTAATGCACGAGCATTTATACTAATGTATTGTTTTTTTTTGTTTTTTGTACTTTCGAGGGAAAATTGCCAATTCCAGATCTTCGTAGACGTTTCATTGGTATTTTTGTGATTATTTCTTTGTATTTTTTGTTTTATCCTCGTACGACAATGACGAGAAGTCCGAGAAAGACGGACAAGAGCGACACGAATATTCCCTGGGGTACGGTAGCTCGAATCATCCGCCAGGCTGACTGAATCGCAACGAGGGGAGGGGGCAATCACTCATCCGATAATAACCAATTGTTCTATTCGCTTTTTCTTTTCTTTTCTTTTTTTTTTTTGCCTTTATCTCTTTTTACCGTAGAGAAATTGGAAGAGGGTTTCCGAAAGGAATAAAAATGATGAAACGTTTCCAACGAAACAAGAATTGAAAACTTACCACGGTTGCGCCCATTTTTTCGGTGCTCCGACGTTTTCGCGAACGTCGCGAGACCGTGTCGGTTTTTTTGTCCAACGGAACCAGAACGTTCTCGTTGTTGTGACGAGATCGGGAGTGACGAGGTTTCGTCGGCGTTTCCGGTTTTGCGAGACGGCCGATCAGCTGGGCTTTTTGCTCCGGGGTCAGTTGGGACAATTGTTTCGTGTAGAGGGGTCTCTCGTCTTTTTCCGGTTCCTGGGAAATTAAAAGAAATCTCATTACCGGACAAATATTTTTTCAATTTATTTTATCGTACTATTTAAGAAATTGTTGTATATTTCCATTTAATGAAGTAAAAAAAAGTAGTTTTACCAGGGGCAAATTTGGCTGACGCTGTCTCGTATGCCCTGCCACTAATTTAATCTTCGACTCGAAGTGACGCGCGAATCTCGTAACGCGCTCCCGTTTAACGGGATTATTGTTTGAATCGAGGAAATTGTTAGAACTAGGAGAACAGTGACAGCATCGGGAACAACGGGGACAAGGCTCGTTACAATTGGACACGCACGGTTCTTGGGACTACACGGTACAACAGGTCGAAAATGTTGCTTGGGAATAACATACGGACGTGTTTCTAGCATTTGGAAAATCGTAAGAAAAAAAAAACTGCCGTTCGTACTTTCTTGCTCTTTCCGGGTACTTACCAATTTTGGATGCTTTATGTGAGGTATCTCACCGCGGAAAGCCTCGTATATTTGCGTCAGATATGAAAACATGGCGAGCTTGTCAGGTACGTCACAATGGGCCATTTCCTCACCCGTCATTACCTACAATTTGATTTATGATCATTCTTCTTTGCGGTGTTTGAATTTATTCTTAGAGAAAAGTAAAGTAAAGTACCGGTGAAATGCCCAATTCTTTTTCCAATATGTCAAAGGCCAGTTGATTATTTTTTTCCACATCTTCGGACGTGAGTGCATGAAAGTCTATGAGGTCAGGCCTGTATCTGTGAATGATGGCATTTAATGCGAGGCCGTCTTTGAAGGATGCGCCCATGTCGACGATGTGAACGTCGTCGTAAAGGGCAACTTGTCTCTGAAGCCAGTGTAACAACGTGTCCGGATGCACCTGAGTGTCTGAGCACAATATTGCACGTTTAGAGAAGCCCAGTCTCTCGAGACGGCAATTTAATTAATTGAATATTATTTGAAAGTTATTGAAAATTACCCCGGCGTCTTCGTTTCTTTGGTAAATCGATTGCCGACGGAATCGCCGACGGTTGTTTTATATTCTCCGGATCGTCGGTATCGAGAAGACTTCGCACTTGAATCGCCGAGACTGAGCGTGTATTCAAATTTGGATATCTGGATAAATAGAAATTGAAATGAATGTGAAAAGGATAAAATTGCAGCAGGCGAAAGTGCTGATAAAGATGAAACTATATTAACCTCGTGTGAGGATCGAGAGTATAAGCGGCATAATCCCTGTTCAAATTCTCCGGAGTGGTTTGTCCAAGAAGCCTGTAAATTGATTCACGCTCGGCTAAAACTTCGAGAGGCAACATCGAGGCCCCCCAGCCTTTAATGGCCCATCCAGCATCCATAGAACTGAGGAATCCACGCGCGCAACCGGATCCAGTAGGCCAAAATGGCTAAAAGTAATAATAATTATCTATTTATTACTCATTGAAAAATTGAAAATTATTTTAATATATAATTTTGAAAAAGTGTGAATTGGCAAACCTCGAGTAAACTGTCGCCAACGAGAGTCATGAGAAGTCTGTGTCCATGACGTTCTAAGACTCGACTCGCATTCTCAGCCGCATACATCGAAGTAAAATCAAACATTGCTACGTCCGGTTGACCGTAATGATTCACTGCAAATTCCATGTCCATCATTTGATACTCCGTTGAAAATTCGGCGGCTTCTCTCGCGTAAAGCATAAGGGCGTCACGGTTCACGTTTTCTTTGGCCAATAATTTTGCCGTGTCTGCGTGATCCTGAAATATAAACGTCGTCAATTAATGACACAATTCTATATTTAAAATATGACGTTGGTTCGGAAAAATCACCTGAAGGATAACACCCTTATCGATGAGGCTGTGTTTCTTGGCAGTCATTACGAAATAATGAGTATCGTCCTTGTAATAAACAATATTTTCGAGATCAATACCAGTCTCTTGATACAATTCCTTGAAGAATTTTTGATTAAATATAAAAGCAACGCCGCTGATTTCCTCGACCCGAGCTTCCGCCTCGGTACGTTTGTTGATAAAATTAGCGGTTATCGCGATTGCCAGTTTTCCTCGAAACTCTTTTCTCTTAAAGCCCTCGAGAGTGTTTCGTTTGCCGTCAGCACCGACGAGTACGTCGAACTCGTACTGCGAGACCGGATGATCCGGAGGCGTTGTTTTTGCTCTCCAACCAATTTCTATCGAGCAAGAAAAACATTTACATTGTTATACGAAAGTTTAAATTTGACAATGATTTTTATGAAAAAATACTCACTGCCCTCCTCCTGATTATCCGGTGGCGGTAACAACGACTCGAAGCTTACATTTTCGTGAAACTCGACCCCGAGTATGAGAGCGACTTTGAGCAAAATACACTGCAATTGTCTAATGCTAATGTGATCGATGGAACCGGCACAAAATTTTCCAAAAAATTTTTTAGCCCCGAGGGCACGAAGATCCTGAATAACGAAGGGCCAAAGATGAAGAACGTTGTTGCGTGACACCCGATCTCGTTTCTCGACGACGACCACTTTAGCACCGAGCAATTGTGCTTCGATCGCTGATCTTAGGCCGCACGGGCCACCACCGATTATTAGCACCTTTAAAATATAATATTATTTATTTTTTTATTCAAATTTTAATTGTTCGTATTCGAAAGAAAAAAAGTCAAGAAAAACGAACCCTGGAATTTGGACAGGCTTTGCCTCGATTGTAACATTTGTGATTGGCTCTTTGATCGAATTTCTTCCAAAGAGCTTGAGCTTTCCACGAGCGAAGTTTCGACTTGAATTTTGGATAAAATTGTGGGAAGGTGTTGGGCCGCATTTTGAGGAGATCGCACAGGTGTCGAAAGTGTCCGAGGATGGATTTGAGGGTGGCGGCGTTGCAAAAAAGATCGAACACCTCGTTCGCCATTGCGATTTCCGAAGAGGCTATTTGCTTTCTTGCTTGATCCATCATTCAGGCTTGTGTAGTTACTTGATCCAAAATTATAATTCACTCTCCCGTTCGCGCGAGAGAGAACGAAAAAAAAAAAAACAAAAAAAAAACAAATCTCCTAGGCCTGGAGAATTATCGAATTGTGACGTCACCTGAAAAAGTTATCATTCGAATAGTTAATCGAACATGTATTTAAAACAAATTTTGTTAAACAATTATTTAAAATAAACTTTGATAGTAAAAAATCGGATTGAATGCGAAACAATTTGGATCTTTTTGAAACGGAAAACGTCCGGGTGTACGTTTCGAGATCGTTCGAGTGGTTGCAAACAACCCGCACTATTTACGGCCTCTTGCACAGTTCGAGTGGCGATTCGAAGCTCAAGTTGCCAGAGAAATTTCGTCTCATTCTCCGCATCCTATGCGTCTGTTATTCGTGCTTTGTATTTTTTTTCATTTACGATTGTTCGACCACCGATTGAGATGCCTCGGCCTAAAAGCGTGTCTGCAAATGTCATATCGTCGCTGACCGTTCGAATTACTGCTGCAATCTACTACGTATTGCTTTGTTTAAGTACATTGAAAAAAAAATTACCCTAATTTCAATAAGTTTTCAATTATCTTAGTAAGTTTATCTGCGTGCATTTAGTTTTTCTACTCGAAAGGAATGATCAATTTTTGTAGTTTGAAATAGGGAATACACTTTACATGCTGCTGCTATAAGAAAAAACGATAGAAAGCAACTAGTGGTTCAATGGTATATATACGCGTATTTAGGGTATAATGGAAATAATTTTATCGGTGGGTAAAAAGGGCAGCGGTGAAGAAGGGAAATGTGACAGTATCGGGCCGAGATCGTGACCAGTTTGCAGATAGCTACGAAAACGAATGAAACGGTTATTTCTCCTTTTGAGAACAGCTACGTGACGAATTTTCAAGAATATTGACGGAGGCGCGACAAATTAACGGATAAGAAAGTATTACTAAAATTAAATAAACTTTGTTAATGGAAAAAATAAGGAATATAATTCAATGCAGTTGGATAATTGCAAAAAAATTCTAAAAAGAGGAGGGGGGGGGGGAGAAAGAGAGATACGAAATGAGAATAAGAATAAGAGATGAGTGTGTCGCGATATAAATACGAATCAAAGTGGGCGAGGGATACGCGAGCGAGTCTAAAATTCGAAAGTGGAACGAGTCGTCGATTTAACCCTCTCTTAATACGTGAGACACGTATACACTAAAGAAAAACTGTCTCACAAGTAAAAATTCACGTTGAAAATGTTAATATCACTCTCTATTGATGGATGAAAACTTTTGGCACAACCGTCGAATATTTGGCGATTGATTCGATGAATGAAAATTCGTTGCACGTGTTTCTAAGAAAGACGAAACGTTATTTCGAGAATCGTTCTATTATAGTATTTGCACGAAAATAGAACGAATATTATTGCGAAATCCCAATCATTTTCATAGCAACGATACATTTGTTACAACAACAAAGAATGGAAAACTGTAAATAAATGATAAAAAAAAAAAATTGCAAGTTTAATAGAACCAACGTCCGTTGTGTTAATCAGGTCGCGTGGGCAGTTTGCTGTCTGCTTTGTTAATTGTCATAAATTTACGAGTCCGACCGACGATCCCGTTGCTGTTCGAGCAAATTTACGTCAGGCTGTATGTATTTACGTGCGTACATATACATGAACGAGAAAATAGTAATAATAATAAAACTAAGTAGACATTTAATAGTGGATTTTCCACGTCAAAACCAGTTTTTGGAAAAATCCCACGAGTACGTTTTATTGCCACTAGGTAATAATCAATATATTGAAATGCTAGACAGTCCGCGTCCTGTTGTCGATTGTGTGAGCCATTTGTCTATGAACGGTTGGAATGCCTTGAGTAATTCGCGAGTTTATAAGCAGCGGAGGAACTTTTTTTCCTTATAGAGATTTATATGTAAAGATAGAATCCTCAATAAAAGTTTGAAAATAGATCAAATAGGATAGACGAGTTTGCGACCTCGTTTGACCTCCAACGACCTCATAGATCTCGTAGAGAGAGAGAGAGAGAGAGAGAGAAAGCGAGTCGATTGAATTCCCGAACGAGAGAATGACGTTGTACAGGAAGGCGCCAAGAGCCACAGCTGGAGACAAAGAGTCGAGGGGGATGAAAAATAAAAAGAGATGGAAAGAGCTGCGAGAGGAAGAGAATGAAAAAAAGATAACAAACGCGAAGGACGAGGGGTTGATAGAACGAAAAAGGGGCGCCGGTCTTCTCGACGCCGTGCAAATAATATTTTCTCTCCCTCTTTTTCGTCTCGTCGAGATATGATCCTGGCTACATCAGGACTCTCATCCTCGTCCCTCGGTCTCCGCATGACTCATTCGCCCGTGCGCTTTATCGACTCACCGTATAAACACGTGACACGTGAAAAGAGGGAAAACGAGAAAGCAGCAGAAATATTTTCTTCCTAATCAAAATAATATCCATCACCCGTATTATTTCTTTTGGAGCGTGTCAAAATCATGAATAATTAAAATATCTTATAATTAATAATTTTTATCTTGCGGCACTTTAAAACGCTACGACGATCCTCCTCACTGTGGGAAAAAAAGTTTTCTTTTTTTCTTCAAATCTATTGCTCTCGCATGTCGATGAAGCTATTTAGGAAATAATAAAAAAATTGATAAATTGGTCTATTAATTGGAAAAGTTAATTGTATATTTTAAAAAGCACGTCCAAGTGACTCTCTGAAAGGCCACATAAAATCCTCGCACGTTGCACAATACTACTGGCACTGCATTGGGGGAGGGGGAAAAAAAATGGAAAAGATTGTCCAAGACTCGTGTGTATCGTGTCCGTTTCCGTTTTGCTGAGCTCGCGAAGCCTCGATTCCTCGTCTTACGTAACGAAACAGCCATTTTTTCCCCTCTTCTTTTTCTTCGTCTTTTAGCCTCGCGTTTCCACGGTTATTTAGTTCGTGGGACGATGCCGGATAATTAACATATAATTAGACGGTCGAAGGAAGCAAAGGATCATTTTAGTATTAAAGTTATAACTTTACGTATATATACAGATGTATTTAATTGTTATGTTGTTATTCTCACTGATCTCCAGTCAAGGTGATTCTCAAAGGCTTTCGAAAAAGCCGCGTTATGAATTTAAGAAAAAATACAATATTCATTTATGATTTTTGAGAATGAACATAAATATGGATGTACATATTTACACGTACGTTTCTAAAAGTCTTCTCGAGTGCATCCACTGTAATTTATTATTATTTTTATACGCTGCCAGATACGATGTGCATATTTGCGGCGTACGTCATACTACGTCCGTTAGAGACGATCAAGATTATATTTACCTGATCAATATTATGATGCGTGTAATATATATTTAAGTATATATGGAATAATAATATATACGAAGAAACGAAAATTTCTCGATAGAAAAAAAAAAAAAAAAAAAAACTTTGTAAGTCAGATCGCGAGGATTCTGTGGGTTAGAGATTCAGCGTTGCGAGGTAAGTGGAACTCCCGAGTAACATAGAACTCGAATGCACGACGAGCCCTCTCTTTTTTCCCGCTCGTATTCCTACTTCACCAAATTATATTTTTCTCCTTTGCTCTCTTTCTTCTCCAATCTTCGTGTCTTTTTTCTTTGTTCTTGTCGAGCTCCGTCGTGCTCGCGGTGTGTTGGCAGTTCAGTTGCGTTTCACTCGCAGCTGGAGGGATTCGCCAACTTGACTTTGCTATTCTTAGAGTTCCACTCATCTTTAATGCCCCGTTGCGCCAGAGCACGCGCTAACACTTCGAGAAGTTGGCGTTTTCTTCGTTCGTCAATCGATCGCCGGTTTTTTCGAATTTGTTTGGGTTTACCATAAACCATATGAATCGGTAGAGCGAAAATTGTAGCCGGGAGTTAATAAATACGGCGATATGACGCGTGGGCATCGGTATAAGGAGTTGTCCGATTTAATGTCTCATTGGAACGTGACCAGCTGGCACAAATCAATCGCCTTATTACACACGACTCTTTTGGTGTGGAAATTATAGTGACGGGAATTCGTACGCATACGCAGCGCGCACAGGCTGTTTTAATGAACAATCGGAAAATTTGAGGGCCCGATCGTTCGAGAAATGCCTTCGTGCCTTTTTATTTTTAATGCACCAGTTGAGAAAAATCAATGGATTAATGACAGATAGCGTCTCCGTCATATTTTGTCTCGAAAGCAATTACTCGGACGGAATTACGTTTTATGGATGTACAGGGTGTCCCAAAAGTTATCTTTGGAATTCAAAGAATGGAACATTGAATTCGGAAGAGAAAAGTTCTCGGGCAAAAATGGCCCATCGTCGTTTTTCGTCGAAATTCTAATAGACTTTTCGGACACTCTGTATAATCGAAGAAAGCCCGCGCGAGCATATTTGTTTACCATGCGTTTCTAATTCGGGATTCACACTCCCGCGGATCCATCGAGTTCCGTGATTTTCCACTCGCGACAGACTTCGTCGAGACTCTCTCGGTCTGCGAAAAAAAGGAAAAAAAAAAACTTGGGCCATATAGGCGCAAATTGCAACGCGCAGCTTGAACTTGAAAGAAGACGCGAGAGCGCGATTTATCATCGAAAAATGGCAAAGAGAGATTTTTCGCGTTGCGAAATTTCACACGCGGGAATGAGCGCGAGTTTCCGCTAAATCTTGAGCATTTTTTGCGCATAAATTCTGGATATATAGTATCAAACGGAAGAGCATTATTTCACCCGGAAAAGCCCACGTACAAGTTTGGAGGTGAAGAATTTTTTCCAAAATCTTTCCATATATACCTGCAAAGCCGTGGCGAATTTCTCTACTCCTTACCCGCGCGCTGCTTTCTTACATTTGAGTTCATAAAAGAAAGAGACGAAGATAGAAATGTTAGGAGGAAGACAGAGAGGGAGAGAAAAAAAATTTCTGTCGAGTACACAGATGTTTTGAAATTTACTTTTGCGTACCCGGCGGCTTTTGTGCGCGTATTCAGCTGTCCTGTCAGGCTCGAACGAATTGAATGGAGACGACGAGAGAAAGAAAGAGGAGAAGGAGGCTGAGATCGTAGTAGTACTCGAGTGTAAACACGAGCTTGCTCTCGTCGAACGAGAGACACATCGAGCACTTGAGCGCTCATCATTTTCTTTCCCGGCCCGTAAAAAAAAAATTCTAAACTTGCAAACTAAACTACAAAGGGATCGTACGCCACGGAAGCAGTTGTTCTTTCTATCGGAAAAAGAAGGCGAGTTTTAGTGCACGCATTTTCTTAGTGCCGTTACCAGTACCAAATATGGAAAAATGCGTAAGAGACTCGAGGCTGGTTCAACGAAATAATGAGGAATTTAATTCGTAAGCGCGCGACACCCACGTGTGGTCTGTGACGGATCGAAGTACTGGAACACACACACGCGTCAGTTCTCGTGTCTGTTGTACGACGCATTAATCGTTGGACGATGTTGTGGCGATTATTCCGCGAGAAAAAAAAAATACAAAAAAAAAAAGCAAGTAATGCATGGTATCTCTACGAACACGAACTTGTTAGGGTCTATTGCGCAGATTATTGCGCATTAAATATCCGAGATTAAAAAACACGATCATCTATTATTATTTTCCATATTATTATTATTATTCGTGCAATGAATAAATTTATACGCTCGACGCGAAGACTTAAATTCATCCCATTTTTTTGTTTTGTTAATTGCTAGTAAAAATGTTGCAAAATCTTACAACCGGAAGTTTAATCGACGCAAATGTCTGGTTCGGCGACATTTGACTCATTCAATTTTTTGTTTTGTTTTTTCAATACTCGACTGGTATCTCCTTATCTGGTCGCAGATTTTAAAAGGCTGATAAGAGAGCTGCGCCGCGCGTATTAAAACGCGCGGCCTAGACCAAAAGTGCACACAGAGATATCCATTCAGTGAGAAAATTAAAGGGAGAAAGAGGAGGAAAAAAATGTAATATGAATTTTCCTCTGGCTCTCGCCGGCTTTGCGAGTTTCTTTACTCAACGCGATAATAAAGAGGTCTCCGCAATGAAATGGCACATATACTTAGGCTTTTATAGAAAGGGAGAATTTTCAGGCGCGGCGTGATTCTAACCATCTGTGTTTACGTATGTCCTTTTCTCTCTTTTTTTTTTCCCCATTCAATTCTCAACAGCCAGTTCTCTTTTCTCTAATTCTCTAGATCGTTCAAAATCAAGGTTACTTTTGGTGCAATTAAATTAAATTAATATCCGATTAGAATTTAGAAATATTCATACGAAGCACTGTTCTAATAACAATCATTATTATTATTATAAATATAATAAAATAAGCGCGGGAACGTCGCTCACACGCAACCGTTTCATTGCTAGGCAATTTGTTCTTTTTTCTTGCATTGTTGCATGTGTGTGTGTGTATGTGTTTATAGGCTGCTAAGGAATTCAGTCCGCGAGTGCGAAAGTACATAAACGCAAGAGGCAAAAAACCAGAGGGAGAGAGAGCACAAGAGAAAGAAAAAGGACGAATCTTCAGCGATCGTTGAAAAACATGGGGATCGCGACTGCGAGAGATATGTATCTTTCACAGAGCATCTCTTCTCTCTCTCTGTCGAAGAAAAAAAACTCTCGTTATTTTGTAGCCGGCGTATATATTTCGCTACACTAGTTTTACTTATGAGAGAGCTAAGATATTACACCTCAAACGTCCATAAAAAAAACATCAAAATAAAAAAAAACCACAATGCGCGGGACTCTTCTATGGGTGAAGTATTCATTTCGATCCATGAATATCTACTTTATTTTGCTTAATTCTCCGAACAGCCGAGCGAAAATCGAAAAAAATCGATAATTGGTTTTTTTGAAAAAAAAAAAAAAAAAAAAAAAAAACAAGCATAATAAAATTTTCTTAGAAACAAAATCATCGTTCGAATTCATTAACGTGTAAACATGTATATATGTACATGCGAGTTTCGAAGTTTGAGCGTGTTGTAACGTCAGTGAGAGGACAAGTCATGCATCAGTGGTTTACACAAATTTTTCGTAGAGCTTTCTAACGATTATGGAAATGTATGGAAATCGAGAATGTTATTGGACCATTTTTTACCTCCGTTTGATTGTTTTGATATCTATTTTTGCGCAATACGAAATTTTAACCCGTAGTCCGGAGGTCCGAGAAGGTTTTCTTTTGGAAGAAAATCATCGAGCGATGCGGATCGTGAAAATGCCGAAAAAATTCATTCAAGCGTTACTTTCTTTATTTCCATGAAGAACTAAATGTTTGAATGATTTTTGAATTTCTTTAACGGGAATTTCAAAGAAATTCTAGATGTTAGAAAGAGAGAAAAAAGAGAAAGAAACCGATGGCATGCAAGTCCCTCGGGTCGTGGAGCCGAGGAAGGCCTCGACACCCCGCCCAGCTGGGTTCCAATGGTCCTTGACGATAAGCGGTCTCTCAAGGCGATATCGAAAGAAAAAAAAGAAATAATATATTTGATGTCCCCCGTTTCATTGAACATCATAATTGCGGGACGTTTTATCAAAGGACGGTTAAAAAAAAAAGGGAAAAGTAGCAGAAAGATGGGAAAAACAACGAGGAATTGCCGATGCTGAGAAAAATTAAAATGGAGACAAAATTAAAAGAAAATAAATGAAAAATGGTTATTAAAAGATGTATTACGGGAAGGATATTTTACTCACATTTCAGGGTGGTATCTGTATTTATCCGACCAGTGAACCACACGTTATGCTTTTCAAACTGTGTACAAAAAAAAAGGAAAAAAAAAAATCACGAGTGAAAGACACGAAAGAACGAACGAAAATAAACGAAAACAATCAAAAAAGAAACAAGGAAACAAACAACAACACCACGCTTTTCACTGGTACAAAATAAACACTGAATTTCACATTTTTATATAAAAAAAAAATACGTGTATATATGACTATTCGTGACGAGAGGGATAATATTAAAACACCCGTTCGACAAAGTGTGCGTCCACTCACCACCCGTCCACCATTGGCATTTCGTTCGGTTCGACTGAAACAAAAACCCGATCGTCTGAAGTGCGTTGGGGAACTGTCGCGGGGTGGGGCGGGAGATATCGTCGCGCGCGGAGGCCGCCGGGCGGTCAGCGGAGGGGAATAGTCACGAAGATATCCGACGCAAACTTCGTGGCACTACACTTCTGCCATCTTACGGGTTGCAGAGCGCATTAAATCACGCGGGAAACACGAGTGAATTCGAATCATTGAAAAAATTCTCTCTCCATCCATTCTGATTTTCGAATCTTCACTTTCTCGACAAAATGAATATTTTGTATCAAGATCACGAGTATATTCAACATTCGATTGATATTTCGTTTTATTTGTTCAGGACGATATGTTAATTATTTAAATATTTAATACACAAATATTGTAGATAGTTTTTTTTTTATTGTTACAATAATACACGCTTATACATTACAAGCCTTTTTTTCTTTCTCCACCATCGTTTTTCTTTTTCCTATATTCGATATATTTTTTTGCACATACGATATACACAACAACGTGTCGTCCTTTACTGTCACAAACACTCGACTTTATTTTTTTTTTGTCTTCTTTATAACAATAACAATTACAATAGTCATTGAGCCGGAGCAGCGGCGTCAATAAAAAAAAAAAAATCAAAACGACATCTTCGCTATCGCCCAGAACGCAGACGTTCGCGATGTCTTCTGGATGATCTTCGTACGAGGATCGACAGAGACTTTACGAACGAGCTTCTCGACGATTAAACTTTTTATCAATTATTTAGTAGTCAATAATTTTTTTCTTTACCGATTCCCAATTACTTAATAAATTTAAATGCGATACATTAGAAAAACAAACTCCGGATAGGTCCCAAATTATATTTGGAGACTGATATATCGTGTATAAATATATCATATACATATATATGTAATATATTAATACAATATATTAAATATTATATATATGTGTATTTATATAATATTGGGAGAGAAGAGAACATTATTCAATTCGATAAAATTGGCACGATTGTTGCTTCATTTCGAATCCACTAATTTTTGTTGCTGTTGTTGTTGTTTTTTTTTTATTATTTCAAATTACTGTATTTTAACGATTAAATGTCGTGGCACCAAATTCCTTCGCCTAATAATTAATTCAAACCTACAATGTCATCGAAAGTGTTTCATTTTTCTCTAAATCTGTCATTAATTAATCGTTCAACTAGTTTAATTAATTGACTCCCCAGCACTAAAATAGTACTATGCGGCTATTTTAATCTGAATTAATTGTTCGTTTTATTATTATGATATTTCGGCTTTTTGGACGCTTCTCTATTTCATTTCAACCAACTAATCTCAAGTGCGAAGTAAGTGTCATAAATTCGATTCTCAAGAGTATAGATTTTTTCTTTGTTTTCGACTCTCTATTTTTCTATTTTTTCTTTACAATGTTCGCCTAATGCAAAATGTTTTTTCGTCATGGATCCCCCGAATGCGATTCAATTGAATTGCACATACGATACGCTTGATTGAACAAAATTCGCAATTTTTGGAAACGGGACTCTTTTTGGTTTTTCTTTAAACTTTACAACAATTCCGTGTTTCCGGATATTAAAAATCGTTATTTATTCCACTTTATGTTGGAATATGCGAGCACAATTGTGTATATATATATATTTATATATTTATATATATTTTTTCAATTCATTTATTCATATTTTATATATATATATATATATATTTTGCTAATAGGATTTCTCTGTTATTATTTGTTTACGTCAATTTTCGTTCAAAAGGTATACCGAACAAATGATCCGAAGATTAATTCATTTGGAATGTCGGACGAAGCATTTATTAAATTACTTAATTATTCAATTATTTTCTTTTTCGTGTAACGACACTAAGGCACCGTATCAAAATAAAAATAAAACATCAATGAAAACTTGATTTTTGTGGTTTCAAGGGACGCGATAAGAAAAAAAAAAGGTCAGATTATTTGTTTAAATGCAAAAGATGAAACACCCGTAAGAAGATGCTCGTAAATCCGTTGACGAATTTGAAAACATTTTTTTCACCACTACTACATTTAACAATACTATATTTAAGTACACTGCAAAAATTGCTACATATCTAGACAAAAAAACAGTCTTATATTTTGGAAAATTAAAGAGAAAATAGCGTGTGTGCAAGATAATTCAGGCGTTTCCAACATTTTGTTTTTTTTTTTTTTTCTTTTTGGATACGCTAAAAATTGTCCCGAATTAGTGTATACCATTTTCGTATACGCAGTTTATTTCTATTAAAATGTTGTTCTTTTTCTTCGTTATTTTAAATTATTGGCAGTAAATTTGGATCACGTTTTATATAGGAAGAATTCGGATCTTATAGAACAGAGATAATTTTCAAGTTGATCATTATAATCTAAAGGCTCTAAAGGGTTGAAGTGCTGAAGATGGTTCGCGAGGTCGATTAAGCGGCGTTAAAAATAGAAAAAAAAAAATATTAATCTTATCGTGTGTACTATTACGAGTCAATTCTACCGCAGCTGAGGAACTGTTAGATTTCTCTCTATTTTTTCTTCTTGTTCTCTTTCAAGCACAATTCACGATGCTTAAAACCTCGAAATAAAAATACTTAATAATAATATTAATGATGTAGATAATTAAATAATCAACAAAGTGAGAAGAGCATCAAATCAGGAAATTACCCTGTGTATAAAACGGCGATTCGAAATCGTAATAAAATTCGTACGAAAATTGGGCGATCATCGTGTTTGAGCCAATTTTTTTGTGTCGTGGTTGCATAATCCGTACGATTTTTAACCTTTTCAACGTCCAATATAACTCCGCCAGAATCATAAATAACAAATATTTCAAACGAGTATAAATAGGAAACAACTTGGGACTTGAAAAGTTGTGTTTTGTTGTTCCAATTGCTTTTCAATGCTTAAAATGATAGCACGGAAGAGCGTTGAGAAAAAATATTGGAACGACGAAAAAGCCTGTTTGCATGGTGGGCGTTGCGGATCGCGTCGCTGTTCGCCATTTTCGTACGAACTTTCTCTCGCGATTCCGGGTTAAATTTGAATGATCGAAGACGAAAAAAAAAAAAAATCAATTCACGAAGAGGATCTCTCGACGGCAGTGAGATTCTTTGCTTTGGATTTTCGGCTGAGGAGCTTGCGAAACGAGGAGGTCCATCGGGAGCGGGTGAATGGTCCGCCACCGGTATTGCGATGAGGGTCGTTCTCACTGCTCGAAGATTCGCTTATCTTTCGACTACTTCCACCCGCTTCGTAAGAACGTGACCTTCGGTCGCCTACCTCGGAGGAAAAACTGAAAAATATTTTGCAATTTGTCGTTTATGTATTTGTCCAAGTGATTTTTTCTCAATTAAATTGCTTCGAAGGTGTAATTTGTGTGCCTACCCAGAATCTGAAGAGAATGCTCGGGCAGCAGGTGGAGCTGAATTGGCAGAGGAAAGAGAAGCCTCGGCGACCGGTGTACTCGGAAACTCTTCGTCCTCGGAACTGCTGCTGGAATCGTCGATGTAACTTATTCCATGATCGAGAGGCGAGCTCGTTCTCAATGCCGGATATGACGTCGGTGTACTCGGGCGTAGCCAAGTGCGTAAATCTTGCAGCGGTGCTTGAAGGCATTTGAATAATTTACCACTGAAAACAAACATTTAAAAGTTGAATAACAAAAAAAAAGTTGAATTTTCGTCCATCATAATGAAAAACGTACTCATCCCGAAAATCATCGACCTCGGCAAATGTTCGTTTGGCGTATAAACAAACGGAACATCTCCTTCGTCGACGACAGGAGGTCGCGTGTACCGCAGCGGCTCGTAAATGACGAGCAGCGTGTCTCAGAGTTACCGTTTCGTGGGTCAAAGCAGCTTCACCTTCCTCGCGACGACGACGTTCTTCTCCGAGCTCGCCCTCTCCGATCCGCAGTTTTTCCTTCAGTACGACGTTCTGCAAATTATTATTATTTTATTCCTTTTGAAATTCTAGTTTGTGATTATTGTCAATTTGTTTTTTAGTTTTATTAATATCCGTGAAACTGAGAGGAGGAAATGAAAATTGAGAAGATGAAAAAAGCCACGAGACGGGTATCGAATATCAAATCGAGTGCAACCTGGAAATATTCAGCTCGATAATTCTACTTCAATGTACCGTTCGTTGACCCCGTATGTATACGCGCGTATCAATAATTTAAAAAATGAGTAATGAGAAAAGGATGTAAAAAGACATTTGTGCGTCAACTATTTAAGATTTTTCATTAGTAATGATATATTTTATATATTTTTACCTCTCTTTCGAGAGCATCGCGTTCGGCGCGTATAATAGTGGCTTGTCGTACGACATCCTGTCTGGCCCGTTCGAGGGTTCGTCTCGTCATCTCGTTCTGGGTCGCCTGCAACTGTAACTGACGCAACGCCGACGTCTGCTCCCGTTCAAGACGATCCCGAGCGGCGACACAAGCGTCACGATCCGCCCTCGTTCTCTCGGCCTCGTCCTCCAGTCGCAAACTACGCTCCAACTGCACGAACAATTCTTCTTCTTTTTCCCGAAGTTCGGTCTCGCTGTTTTCCAATCGTTTCTCCAATGCGAGCCTCGTCTCCTCCAGTTTATCTCGTTCTGCCTGCAAATAAATGAGTTTTTAATGAATTTATGCAAAATCATCGAATCGAAAGTAGAAAAGGAAAGAAAGAAAATGGAAAATTGCGTAAATAAATAATAGCGTCTGGAGGCACGCCTTGAAAGGTAATTCGAGTGGAGAGATAGACGAATAAGATTATTATGTTTTGAGGATCGGTACGTTATTGAGGCGAATCTAATGAACGACTTTGCTTACAGAGAACTCGATTCAAGATCCATGTAGGCGCGTCCCAGTCTCGTCTCGTAACATAAACGAGCCCATTCAACGAGCCAATACTCTTTTTTTCCTCAACGACTTTTTCTCATTTTCATTATCCGATATTGCCAAAAATGTATTATATTATTCCAGCTTGAAATACATGTAAGCATACGACATTCTTAAAATACCTTTAAATGCCACTATTTAACGACATATTTTATCTAGTTTCGTTCATTTCTATTCAGGTAGAAAAAAAAATCGTAAAAGAGGATAAAGGCGTTTCATCGGGCTGATTCATCGATCGTTATGGTCGAGCAAGCCTCGTGTGCATATCGACAATTTAAAAAAATCACACGTATCAGAGAAAACGTGCTCTTGGGTTTTTTTTTCATCATCGACGTATATAAAACGCTCAATTATTTGTCGGCTCTTGCTCGAAATTGGGGTTTTTAACTGACGCGTGTAACTCTGGTGAACCGTTGAGCCACTCATTAATGATATGGTCGATTATGTTGGAATAGTTAATTATTGTAATAGAGAGGATCCACATTGGCTTTGGCCACCCGTGTGTGTGTATGCCAGTATATTTCTCTAGCTTCGAAACATACAGGACTTGCGATCCGCATCGATGGTACTTTCTAATTCGAGAAGGTTTCGCGGTTTATTTAATAATAATAATAATAATAATAATAATAAAACAATATCGTAAATATAAAATTATATTAAAGCCATATATGCCGTTTATATAAAATTTTACCCCACTTCCGGGACGTATATGGCTCGTCATAAACCGTAAGCGAGTTTTTTTCTTCCGAACTCTCTCCCTCTCTCTCCCTCTCTCGTTGCCCAGATTTCTTCTCGAATTTCTTCTCGAAGAGCTTTTTAAGGATATTTCGAAAAAATGTATTCTTCACCAAATTGTATGGTTCGGTAAACTATTTTTACATCAGCCAGAAGAATGATAGGTGAAAAATGAAAAAAAAAAATGCTTTCACGGCGGAATAGCTTTTTATTCGTATTATCGTAAAATTGTCGAGTTTGAATAACGAGACTGAGACCGAGGTGGGAAACTTTCCCTCTCACGCCTACGCGCTCGATCTTCAAGACAAGTTGGTTTAAACTTTGCAAAGGTGAACAATCCAAGACGAAATGTATGTTTCTCACGTAAGAAAAAGAGGAGAAGGAGAAGGAGAAGGAGGGAAAGAGGAAAGAAGAAATAAAAAATGAGATGAATAGCGTAGTTGAGATAATTTCTCAACGATTTCTCGGTTTAGTGCTGGGCTCGTCGTCGTTTGTGTCTGTGTGAAAGAGTTAGATGAGAGAGAATGCGAGTATCACGATTCTCAGGATCGAAAAGTAGCGTGTGTTGTTGACCTACGGCGTTACAACTCTGGTACATTCTCCTCATCCTCGTACTCCAAATTCCTATAAATAACGCCACGCATTATAATGTATCTAAAAATACATTATTAGATACATTATAATTATATTTGTTGTTTCATTGCGCGTATATATCTAGAAGATTGAGTATTGAATTCGCACGCTCCCTCAACCGTGAATTTATTCGTG
Organism: Campoletis raptor; assembly: GCA_948107755.1. NCBI lineage: Eukaryota > Metazoa > Arthropoda > Insecta > Hymenoptera > Ichneumonidae > Campoletis > Campoletis raptor. The sequence goes on along the minus strand of OX403631.1, from coordinate 5,024,669 downwards.
TCTCTGCCGCTATACAGTAAGAATAGTTGCGTGCGAAAATAATATTATATAAGAGTCGACTATTTCTTTCATTTTTCTCCCTAATATTTTTCCTCATTTCCTTGGCAAATGATCGACACGCGCGCTACCATTCATTATAATTCAATTAATGATCTCGGACAAATACTGTTTGAAATAATTGAAGTAATTAATTATAAATATGAGCTACGTTTCAAAGAGTAAATATGAACGTTTTCGTTTTTCTCATGCGTTAAAGCCGCGTTGTTGGAGATGTATGCGTACGTCATAAAATGTAGAGTTGAACATTTTTATTGAACGGTATTTGAAGACCGCGGGAGAGATGGAAGAACTTTCTTTCTGAAAATTCGATCTTTGACTCATCGGAACATCGAGTCTTCCGAGTTTGTGTTGTAACAAAATATATATATCGAAATATCATTCTTAATGGTAGAAGATTTCACAATGTTCTCTTATAACTGTAGTCTTTACCTCTCTCTCTCTCTCTCTCTCTCTCTCTTTCTCATTGGAGTTTCCAAGAGCGAGCACCAACTGTAACAGTTTTCCTGCACGCGGTGCATCTCGCGGCCATTCTTCTCTTCGCCTACGAGTCTAATTATCCGCGTTCTGCAGCTTCGGTAGGGTGTAACGTGCCATTTTTTTTTTATTATTTTCATTTATTTTTATTTTTCTTTTGGACCATCGAGTTTTTCGTCTCTTTTCCTCGTTCGCACAGCACACATATACATATATGTATATTTACAATGGAGTGTTAACCACGGCCTCGAAAGAGCGCGGAGAGCTCGAAGCTGAGGTCACCAGCTCTCACGGTCTGGTGAACAAGCTCCGGGAAAGCCTGCTTCGCTTCTCTATCCACGTACGGCCGCCTGGCTTCCATTATTCTTCCAACTTTGTTTTTACAATTTTCAATATTCATCCTACATATATAGTTTTTAACAATTAAATAAGCAAATGACACAAGCGTCAATTGTTTTCTTACCTTGACTTCGTGATAACGCTCCTCCAAGTAATAGGCCAATCCTCTGGCCTCTTCGTATCGAGCTGCCAGGGCCACGTACTTGTCATAATGCCTCTTGAACAATACGAACCTAAATACAAAAGATCCAATGATTTTTTCTCTTTTTTATTCTTCTTGCCTCGTGTCTCGTAATCTTTTGTTCCGCGATACCCAATAGTTTTCGATTATTTCTGACCCCTAGTGACAATGCTCCAACCAACTTGTAAGCATTCTCGCTATTTAAACTTTTTCCTTTTTTTTTTCCAATGTCTCCTACACGATTTCTATACACGGCAAAGGACGCGCAGTTGTGCAAATATTTATTTTTACAAATGACGCGATATATGCCCAAGATCTTAAAATACCAACATTTCACTTTTCTCCTATCAAATTATTTGACTTTTACCTTTTTTCATTTTCATAGATATTTTCATACGTAATCATCAAGGTGTAAGGTGATCTCAACAGGATCGTGTCAATTCTATTTTTCCTCGTGCCTGACGTCATTATTCAATGGCCAGTGGCGCTTTGTGTATGCCTATATTGTTGCGTATATACAATCACGCACATTCAAATCTTTTCGTCGCAGACACAAAAAAACACGAGAGACAATTGTTATTATTATAAAAATAATTAATTTCGAGAGAAAAATTCAAAATATCGCTTGTCTCGAAATTGATATTTTATGTATAACGCGTGTATGTCTATTTACGGATAAAAACGTCTTTATCTTATCGGAAGAACGAGAGACCCGTCGCCAAGTGTCTTATTTACTCGTTTCTGTCTCGTTTTAGAAAATATTCGCGTAATAATTCTCAATTCGGCATCAGAGTAAACGAAAAATCGTATAATCTCGACTTATGTAATAAGTATGCATTTTTCTTGCTGTAATTGCAGCTAAATTGATTTAATGCAGAAATAAGTGATTTTCACAAATATTTCAAATATTTTCGAAGCAAATGATTTCCAAATAATTTCAAGCGTCAAGGAACCCGAATAGATTTTCGTGTTTCAGGTAGTCGAGAAAGTCTTTGCGAAACGACGCCAAGGATCAAAAAGTATCCTCGCCCGGAGAGAATTATATTTTCGGTACTTAACTAGCCCGCATCTTAAGCCGAGCCATAAAAATCCCTTTTCTCCCAAATAATCATTCATCCATTTCGTTCATCTTTTTCTATCTGCAAGAGCTTTATTTTCAGAATCATGAAAAATTCATTTATCCATATATATATATATTGACAAAGAAAATTCAAATAAAAATGATTTTGAAATATTATTTTTTCGAATTATGATTCAATGTAAGCGTAAGCGGCCATTTTGTTAAAACTACCGAAAGACAGATGAGTTGTTATTTATAGATTTTGATGGAATAAAATGGTAGAGGAGAGAAAAGTGTATTCGCACCTGTAAAGATCATTTTCCGTGACAATATCGCGGATAGAATCCTCAGGATCGATTCTGTCAGCGAGGGGAAGGGGTGTTCTTGGTGGCAAGGTCATAGAGGAGCAAGCTGGCGAATTGTCGTAGTCTCTCAAGCCGCTCGCAGCAATGAGATCGTCCTCGGAGGCTGTAGCCAATAAAGGACTCGGAGATCTCGTTCCCGGACCAAGAACGTCCTCGCTTCGCGAATGTCGCATTTCCGAATTGCGATAAACCGCCCCCCCGTTGCAATTGTTCCCATTGTTGTTGTTGCTGCTGCTGGGTTTCTTTTGACGATAAACGACGTCGCTGTTTTTAACAGTTATGCCGCTTGTTCCGGGACACGGAAACCCGTTACCCGTTATTCCGATCAACAATTCCGTCATGTCATTTACCGTTTTATTTTTATATTATTTTTTTTATGTCAATTTTTGTTCGGCTAAAGAAATTCGAGGCTATAAAGCAAGAAAACAAAATGGCCGCGTTTCCGCTTTCGTTGTTGCCGATGCAATTTGCCGAGCGCTAAATGTTTTTTTTATTTTCCTCTTCTGCTTCCTCTTTCTCACCCCCTCCCTTCCCTTGCCGCCAAACAAAAACACAAAACAGTTACGTCGTGGGCGATCCGTACGTCGACGTTGCTCCGATTGAGAAAAATGGCTCAATATCACGATAATATGTCATTACACATGGCAACATCCTGAATCAACAATTCCTACGCTCACGCACACAATCACTCAAACAAATTTGGGCCCTTTGCGCGACAACCCCTTTCTCGTTATTCCGCACTTCCGCTTGTCAATCGAACAATTGACGATACACAAAAATATAAAAATACAGCAACGTCATAAAAACATTTTTTAAATCCTTTTTATTTATCGTAAACATACGATTAACCGATTCACGGGGTCATTGGAAAAACAACAGGAAGGCATCAGGGTGATTAGCACACACTCGTTCGACCGATTGTCCATCAGCACGAGTTTTTTGTCAATTTTTTACGATTTATCTGCATATAAATGATTATGTGTATTAGCACGTTTGACAGGCACAAGCTTCAAAATATGTTTTTGTAGTCATCATTATTGGTATTCCGTATGTGTGACACTCTCGAAAATACGAAAGAATCTACTGTTATAAAAAAAAAACACACGATGCTCTCTCCATCGCGGGCAAACTCGGATTCGCGTTCAATTCGTTCCCCTCAAATTCCCCTCTGCCACCTGGCTGTAACGACCCAGCTTGAAGAATTCCTCGGAATGCACTTTATGCGTATATATGTATATACCCGAGTTTATATACATATATATTGATTTGGGGGATCCTGCAGATTGCTGTATATTCCTATATATATATATGTATGTATTGACGATCAACTTTGGAGCACGCGCAGGTATATTTACGTCGCCCCGACGAGAGGATCACGTAATGTCCTTTTGCACTGAATTAAACACTATTGTTGTTCACTTGCTATATCCACTTTCGAAATGAAAACAATCATTTTCAACTATTTTTCTGTTGTTTTATTTTGATTGTTTCACTTCTTCGATACAATTAGGACGCTTAATTTAATAGTAGTTTGCGTCGACCCGGCGCACGAATCACTACATGCACTACGGCAAATTTTTGTTACAAGATCCGCCTCGGATGCGCGAACGTTCATTACTGACTCCTGCAATCCCCTTGGCTAACTAGTAAACTACCGCGATCTTTCCGCTCGCCCTCTTGCGGATGACGGCATCACTAATCCCCCCCCCCCCCACTAACGTGCTTTTCGACTCTGTTGGTAAGAACAACTCTGTTGGTTATCGATCGAAGTTACGGTGAGTTGTATCTATCGTCGATGAAAACATACAAATATCTCGAACGTAATTTGAATATTTAGCGAAATATCTACTGATGGCGGCACTGTAGAAATCTTCCTTTTCCCGCCGTTGAAGTGTTAAATTTTTTATTTAATTTCGTTGAAACTTCGAAAACTCCTCGAAGGTGCAATTTAGGTGAAATTTTTAGGAAAATGAGGAGAGAGGGTACGAATAAAAATAGCAAGAATCGCACGATTATTATTAAAAAAGGTATAATTCAGATACAACTGTTTATTGAGACATGTAGAATACATCTGGTCATACACAAAAAAATCTTTGACACTTGAAATCAAGCTCCTAGCTCAGAAAAAAAGGAATCCGCTTCGTCTTTTTTTATGTAGTTGTAGTTGCTGTTTATGTTTAACATTGTTTTTTTGTTTTTTTGTTTTTTTTTTTTCAAATTAAACCATACTTTTAACTACGTCACACTAAAATTATGGGAGATGGGAGGGGGAAACTTAAAGAGAACAAAATAATTGCGAATAAATCGTTTCGAAGAAAACAATAATGTTCATAATAATCGTAGTAATGATAATAATAATAATAATAATAATAATAATAATAATAATAATAATAATAATAATAATAATAGTGATATAAAAAAGTGAAAAATAATAGAAGCGAAGCATTTGATAGCCGGAATAATGGACAAATTTTTCGATACAATTTGCAATCGCGCCAAGATTTTCTAAGGGGGCGGGAGGGGGATTACAATAATAATTTTAACGTCATAATAATAATAATCATCGTCGTTTTCGCGACCTCGCCAATGATTACAGCTAAATAACGTGACGTTACAAAAAATATGCATATTCGTGCATATATATATAATATACATATACATAAACATATATATATGCACTTATATATATATACATACATATAATATATTTATATATAATTCAAAAAAACATGTCTTTGGGCCGCAATTAACATGAATTACACAATGGGGCCCAACGCGATCACACAACATCCGCTTGTCGCGGGTAGTTCCAAATTTATTTGATTATTATTTTTTTTTTTTTTTTTTCAATTTTTTTTCTTTTAATAAAATGCTAGTTGTTTTTTTCCCCGCAAGGATGTGCGCCGCAAATAAAGGGGACATTGGCCAGGTAAAAGGGCGCGCTGCTACAAGCATCGCGAGCCACAGTATTAACACGATTGGCAAATTTGTATTTTCTCCCCCCTCCTTTCCACTGCTCCGCTCCCCTCTTTCACCTTCGCTTCCGGCTGGTCATAGAATCGCTACGTGTACAGCTAAAAAGAAATTTCAAGTAATTTTGTTGTCGAAAAAAAAAAGCATTTTCCCATATGATGAAATAATACGAAATATAGTTCGTAACAGTTTGCATTAATGAGTTTACCGTGAGTTTGGTTTCATTACCCTCGATCCAAAAGCGCGCCCCCATCATGAATTTGAAATATGCGGATACAAAATGTTTTGACGAAAGCGACGAAAATAATTTTTTAAAAAGAGGAGAGAGGGGGCCCGGGTCCAGGAGGCAGAGTCTCGCACACAGTTGCCAAAATAGCGAGTCTTTTTGGGTAATACTTGGAGGGCGCCCTTTTATCGGGGCGTGGTCAATTATCGTAACGCCTAGTACCTAGGATCAGTCTAAAATCTCGTCACCGTGAAAACTGCCTTCGCCCTATTTTTCCTTCCTCATTCCTTTCTTCTTCCCTTTCTCTCTCCCTACTCGCCTTTTCTCGTACTCATCTTTCAAATCCTTCCTCTTCTTCCTCTTCCTTATCCTCCTCGTCTTCTTTTCCTATTACATCTCAATGTCTTATACCTTTTTGAATCCGTTATCGATATTGATTAGTGATTTTTGTAATCGTTTGCTTCTTCTTTTGCTTTTATTTATTCATTAGTCATTTTATTAATTGTTATTTCAAACGTGTGTGAACTCGGCTAAATTGGAAATGTGTATACGTGTATGTGTTGTTATTTTTATTCTCATTATTCTTTCTTTTTTTTTTTCATTTGCCTCCCTCTCTTTTTTTCTTTAATTTTCTTAATTTTTTCTTTTTTTGCCTTTTTTTGTTTGTCGACCATTTGTGATTTTTTTTTGTTGTTTTTAATTTTATATACGGAAATATCATGTCACAAAAACCCACTCAGTAATGATTAGCAATAGCATTCTTATCGTACTGTTAATATTATATAATTATTCGTATCCTCGATATTATGCTTTTATATAAATATGTTGGTACGTAAATAGGTGTGGGGTTGCGGGGTGAGGGGGGTAAATCCATTAATGGCAGAGTCTGAGGGTAGGAGGGAATAAAAAGAACAAAGTACGGCTACTGATTAACATAAGAGATTTTGCATCGACAAAGAACTCGGATTAAATCGTTATTACTTGTAAAATTGACGTATTACTACGGATGAGGGAAATTTGAGGGGTGGGAATGATGCAATTGGATTACGTTTCTCGTTGGTGGTTGTACAGGCTGCTGGATGTGGGCACGAAGACGGGGTCAAAAAGGGTTGGGGGGATCTGCAATCATTACTACTAGAATTTACTCCTCATTACCGATACAATAGTAACGAGAAGTAGAAAAAAAAATTAGTTAAGTAAAACATGAATAAAAAGTAACAAAAAAAAAAAAAAAAGAAAAAAAAAATGCTCATCAATAAGAGGTTTTGCGAGCTATCGATCGTGTCATTCGTTCTTTTTTTCTTATAATTCTTTCTCTTTTTCTCCTTTCTTGGGTTTATGTTTTTAATTATAGTAATCACGTGACTCGGCTTCCACGTGACATTTTCTTTTCATTCGTTCCTTCGACCGTGTCGCGCTGTAGATTTTTGTCATCTTCGACCTGATAGTTTGAGTCAATGTGGAAATCGCGCTACTCTATGCAGTTGTATCGGGCTCTATTTTTTGAAAAACGTTTAAAATTTCACAATTTTCTTTTCCTCGTTTCATTGTAAATCAACGTGAGCGATTGGGCTGTAAAGAATTTTGTTTGAGGACGTTGAGTTTCTCGTTATTCTTTATGCTTCTTCTCAAATGACTTAACCGAATGTGCGGACACTGATGGTGAAAGAACGCGGTTTATACTTTGCTCAACTTTCGGTTTTCAATACGTTGTAAGAAAAAAAATTCTATTCGATTGTCTAATACCTTTAACTCTATTCATATTTATGTTTTTTTTTTCTCGAAATATTACTTCAATATTTTGTAAGTGGTTGTTTTTTTTTTTTTTTTTGTGTCACATAAAATCTCTATACCTCTCGCAATTTTTAATTTTCGGTTTTCGATCGATATCCGTGCGCTTGGTGGTGATTTCGAGTGATAATTTTGTTTCTTATTTATACACTCTCATTGTCATTAATTTGAATACTTTCCAGAACAGGGGGTTCGGGGGCAAGGGAGTGGGGGCTCCAGGGACGGGGACCAACTACAGCGCCCTTTCGCATTATACAATTCCTTACTAATTAACTAACAGGCTAACAATAACAACGAGTCAACACTCTGATGGCGGGAGTGTTCTCTCTCTCTCTCTCTCTCCCTTCATGCATCTCGAATTTTTTTTTGTTTTTCTCATCTTTAGCAAAAATCGCTAATTATCGATTATCGATCCGGGTAGCCAGTTTTTGTTTTTGTTTTTCTCTCAAGAATCTGTGAAAGCATCTAATATTCAAGGGTGTGTGTATTTTGCGTGTGTACTTGTCTGTGTGTATCTCAAAAAGCCAAAAAAACTCAAACTAAAAAAAAGTTATACATCGAGCCTTCTACTCCGACGTTTCCTTTTCCTCCAAACGTATTTCTTTCATCTCATTTTTTTCTCCCAATTTTCTAATTTTTTGCATTTTCAAGAAAATGCGCCATTCGCCAAAATGTGGACGAGCATAAATAAATCGCGAAATCCGACACTAATGTCAGACAATTTTGACTGTACAAATTGATAAACTTTTGTCTTTTTTTCCTTTACTCGTTTTCGTTAGCACCGAGTTGAATAACGAACGAGAAAAGCTCGATTGAAATATCAATTTCAAAAAGCTTGAAGAAAATCGCGCGAGATGTCGCATCGATCGGAACAACATGATCGCCATCTCTGCTTAACCTCTAAAAACAGCTCATACTTGTAATAATAATAATAATAATATAATATAATAATAATAATAATAATAATAATGAAAATAGTTTTACTGACTGTACACATTATAGACCAACAATAGGAGGTCTTGCGCTCGGCGCGCCTTCATCATACACACGCGCACACACGCACACAAACACATCCGCAAAAAATCCCCGGAAATATTTTTATTTCTAGAGATCTTGATATCGGTCTCGTTTCCTCTGTAACGTTCCATTCACTCTGCTCGCAACAAAGCCTAGCGCTAGAGGCCGCTTCCCACTCGTTACCGCCACGTCAGTTGGCGCTACCGCGTGTTTTTCTATTTATTTCTTCCTTCCGGGGATTTCCTCTATTTAGTCTATCTCATTTGTTTACTAACGCGTCTTTCGCGCGTCCTTCCCGCCCAGCGAGACAGCGACCGTTTCGCCCCTGACGCAATTACATGATTTAAAAAAAGGAAAAAAAAAAAAACAAAACTGAGCGATGCTCATCGCAACACACACGAATCAACCACGTTCTAGTTTCTTTTTTTTACCACTCGAAGATCGAGATGTTAAGAAAAAAAAACACTTAAACAACATTTGCGTTACCTGATAAGATCACGGTTTTCTAAACGTTGCACAAACTCTAAATCTCTTCCAACATCTAGCTATTCTTTTTCTTGTTTTTTTTTTTATATCTCATTCTCGCTTCTTCTATTGATTCTCTCATATAACGTTTGAAATTATTTGTTTTTTTTTTTTTTTTTCGGCGCTCGCTATCATCGATCCGTGAAATAAATTGAGAAAAAAATAATAAAACAAAAACATCAATAAAACATGCTCATTCACTCGATCGCTCGCATGGCAGTAAACAATGTGACAATGCAGTAGTGGTACTTACGATATAGCATTACAATTAATATAATAATAGTACAGGGGGGTGGGTTTGTGGTCACTCCGGATGTAAATAGTAGTCAGTGGCACATCTTTCTTTCTTTATCTCACTGTACATTAAATCGAAACAACTGCGGGCATTGGTGGTAGCGAGGCCACACCGTTATTATCTTCTTCCTCTCCCATATTTTTTTTTTTCTTTTATTTTTTTTTCGTATGTTCTTCTCGGTATCGAGCCATCGGGAGAGTGCGCGGTTCGAGCTTGCGGGCACAACTTTCCATCTGTCTTTTTCTTTTTGTTTTGTTTCAATTTTGTTTTTCTCATCGCTCTCTCTCTCTCTCTCTCTTTGTCTGATTTTATTCTCCACCTCTTTGATGATTTTATCGTTCGTCACTCGAAGATTATCGAGTGCCCCAAGGTCGAATATATGAATATATATTTGTGTTAATGCGCGTTGTTTTGTGTTTAATAAGACGAGACAGAGAGACGAAGAAGTTAGCTCCACGAATGGTACGAGTCCTGGTACCATTCGTGATCGTCACCACCCGCCGTTGCTCCCGTCGTTATGCCCGGTCTGTCACCAAATCCCACTCCGCTCAAACCTCCAGCCCCACCCCCGCCACCGCCACCGCCGCCACCGCCGCCACTGCCACCGCCACCGTTCACACTCGCCAATCCGCACGCATTGCCCAATGGTTGTTGGGCGAGTGGCTGGTTGCCCCAGCTGCTCTGGAAGCGACGCTTAGATTCCCCCTGGTTCTGGTGACCCCCGTCAAACTTTCGCTTACCTGCTGCAAATCACAAAGCGACATCCCGTTAGAATATTCACCGTTCTCTCCAAACGCTCGACTCTTTTATTCCTCTCGTTATTCGATTGTCAATCGTGCACCATTACACTCCTCCGTTCACGGCCACGCGGAATAACCAAAAAATATATGAACCGAGACTCTTTTTTTTTTTTTTTTTTCTTTTTCATGCAGTATATATAATCTATATGAATATGTACTTTTTTCTTTCATTTTCGGCATTACGGTTATAGAGTGACGCGTCACAACATATTTCTAACAATTGAGCGGTATATAATATAATATACAAATTCTACTGTACTACTAGACTTTGCTTTGGATGCTGGCGGGTGGATGAGGAGGATTCTGTGTCACGGGAAAACGGGAGACGCGCAAGCGGTTCCTGGAAAAGGTAAAAATATCAATGTTGTAGGCGAATTGCTCGTTTTCGGTTTTACTAAATTTCAACGTTAAAGAAAAATAGTGCGACACATTTGCAAACGAGTCGTTGCCCGTTGTCAAGAGGGAGAGAGAGGGCTCCGATTGGACATTAAGATCGAAGCGTATGCGACGCTCACCTTTCATTCTCATATATGTTTCAAAGAAAATGGCTGATGGTTTTTGGAATGAGGAAAAGTGCGGAAGAGAAGAAGAGTGTGACGGAAGAATTAGGGTCGCAAATTCTAGCAGCAGTTAGTAATGTCATAAAACCAATATGGCGGTTGCGCTTGTTGAACTTGTCCAAAAATGGCGTTAAAATCAATTCAAAATAATAATAATAACAATTAAAAAAAAAAAATAATAGTAATAATAATAATGAAAAATATAAAAATGTTCGTTGAGATACAGACCATCCTCACCTGAAAAACTTCCCTTGGCGCGGACCCGTCCACGGGCGCCCGCACGCGCCCCACGTTCTTGGAACCCTGATGATGGTGCTAGGCGACCCCCCCTGATTACCCCAGAGGCCTTGGGGCCACCGACTATTCGGCCACGGGCCGCTGCTCCACGGCCACGACCAGCCTAACCAGACAACACACACCCAATTGTTACCCCATATTTCTTTTTTTTTTTTTTTTACTTATCTCCTAAAATAACCCCAATTTCTCCCTCCCTCCTCCTGTTTCTGGTATTCTTTTTTGCATAATTACACGCTCGCCATTTTTGTACAACAATGGATGCAATATTCACGACCATAAGCCAAATTTACATTTCTAAAACATTCCGTGACATCGATACTCTTTATTGCATTCATCTATTTTTATTTCTCCCACTCGACTCGGTCTCTAATAATATCATTGACATTGACAAAGAATAAAATAAAACAAAAGTAGGACTTTTTTTGGTCATCGCATAAACGGTGTAGGCTGTGACAAGAATGTTCTTTAGCTACTTGTACAAGTTATTAAATCGGTCACTTCAGGATCAAGAGAGATAACTATTTCGGATACAAATTCGGTGGAGATCTCTCCCGAGTAGTTTTGGCTAACGACCATGCAAAGTCGCATAGAACATTCTTATCGTTGCTGATTTAGAAAGATGAATTCGATGAGTATTGTCAAATTGAGACACGCGTGTAAACGTAAAGAGAAAAAAAAAAAAAAAACAGGGGAGAGAGGGTTAAAATTGTGAGGTTCTCTCGTTGGGTGTATTTTTGACCGATACTCGTTTAATTGCGGCAAATGCAGCTGGATAAAAAAAAAAACAATCTATAGTGTGTGGTGATAAAAATAAATAAACAGACGACAAGGAGATGATTGGCAAAGGGAGCAGGGGCAGGGAATAGAGGGATAATGATGAGCGATGATGTCGGGAGGTTTCAAGCTATAAGGACAAATGTCTTTACTAACCAGCGTGAAATTTAACGCATACACAGCGGCGGGAGGTTAGCGTAGGTATAATCCAGCAATTGTAGTATAAGTGTGAATAAGCGAACTCTATTGGTGGACGGAAGGAAGTTTTAAGCAACACAACCTACTGCACTGGCAGCTAGAACAAAAGTCATACGAAAGCATATTATACGTAAAAGCAGCTTAGTGTGGTGCGGCGGCGTAAGCGGGATTACAGTTTTTGCGACCATATGATGCGCGTGTCAAATAAAGCAGGTGCAGGTTATTTGTTGTTGTTGTTGTTGTTCATGTTGAGGTTAAGCGGTGTATTTAAGCGAAGCGGCTGAAAAAGGCGTGGCAACGTGTGTGTGTGTGTGTGTGTGCAGTGACAATTCGTTTATTCTTCAATGGCTCAATTTAATTGACGCCATTTTCTCATTCTTTTTTTTTTTTTTTTTTACCATTTCCATCGTTCTACTCTTTTCTCTCTCTCTCTCTCTCTCTCTCGCTCACTTTTCTCGCATACACGCACGCGCACATTCAATGTCTTTTACTTTCGTGAATAGCCACGAGTCACATGGCGCCACCTAAGTGAGAACAAACTCAAAAATAATTAGCATATGCAAATATACATGTGTACACACGCTACATAGTTGTGATTATTGTTTACATAAAAACAGCGAAGACGAACGATAGTCAGCGGGGACTGCCGTCCGTTGTAGTTCTAAAAAAAAAAAGCTGTACAAATACTTGAAATATGGCGTCCAACTTTTACTTCGTTGAGAACGCGAGGCGCGCCCTCTCTGCGTTCAACTTTTGTTGTTTTATTGCAAGGAGCGGCTCTATACGCGCGGTTCAAGGCGAATTATCAAACGCGTCAATTTCGGACTTGCCGCCGATGGAAACGCGAACGCAGCGAGACTCGCGATCGTACGGAGAAAAAGTTCGATGCGACGTCTAGTGGGGAAAAAAAAACTCAAATAAGCTACGGACGTAGAAAAAAAAAGCAAACAGAGCAAAAACATAATTCGAATAAGATTGATGACAGTGTCGTTTACGATGCCGGCAGAGTGCCCAACTGCTCCCGCTTGCACATTTTTTTTTTTTTTTTTTTTTTTACAAGCGAATCATATCCGAGCCACGATATGCAACGTTGTTTAATCTGCAAATTTACCATGTAGCGTATTTCAGTCGACGCGAGCGCATATTTATTGTTGTTGTTGTTTTTTTTTTTGTTTATATTTTCCCGATGCGACTGCAGGGTTTCTTCGAACCTGTAGGAACAAGGCGTCTGACATTCGGGGGAGCCTACGAAAAAATTACTCGGTATTTATGACGTTCCCGGAGTTTCTCCCGATTCTACGACCTGCCCAGCAGCGTTGCTCTTCGATTATTTTTCAACTTGCATTTTTTTTTCTCACCGTTATCCATTGGTTATTAATTCAAGTAGAATAGTATTTATTAATATTATTGTTTTATATCAGCTTTTGCCGGCTTTGCTAATTCTTATTGGCCCTGGATGAAAAAATATAGACTCGAATGGGTCTACGATGGCTCAGATATGATAGCGCAAGGAATTTGAGTGTGGCAATGTGTTCGTGGGTTACCATAGGAAGATCAAAAGACAATAATGAATTGTTTCATGAAAATGGGCGAATATATGACGTACGAGGTATACAGTGCGCGCCATGCTTTGTTTCGGGTTATTCGTTTTAGCTCGTTCTATGTCGTTTGGAATCCAGAACCACTTCCGAAAGTGGGCTTGTAAAATCGATCGACGGCTCACGGCGTTTGCCCGACGGACAAAAGTCCAAAGTCGACGATAAAGAAAGGAGATACGAAAGTGCGAAAGTGCAAGTTAGAACAGACGGCACCTCTGTCGGGGCGTCATCACCGTGTGTTGCGTATCAGAGTGAAACGAAGAAACAAACAAACAATAAAAATGTAACTACAATTGTGCCGGAACTGCGTGAAATTTTGTGCGTTGTACCCGAGAGTGGGGCGGGGGCGGGGGCGGTCGAGGGGTTAGGGTAGGATTAATTGCCGTTTAGAATAATTAAACAAAAAAATGTGAGTATAAAGAGAAAAACAAAGGAAAGTCACAATCCCTCGCGATAAATTAGTGGATTATTGGAAAGCGAGCACAAATCGATTAGGCAATGTGTGTTAAAAAAGAGAGTAGTTTTTTATTTAAATAATAAGTGCGAGGAAATGGAATGGGCTCGAAAATGATGATGAGTGATTTTTTTTTTAAGGGGCTACGTACACGAGGCGAGGAGGTGTCGATGCCTTTGTCTATGCATATGTTTGTATGTATAGACAAAGGCATCGGTGATAGTAAATATAAATAGGGAATCCGCGAACACTGTGCCACAATCAAACTACCGCCAACCTCGGAATATTACTATTAAATAATAAATAATCCGATGGAAAAGAAAATATAATTGAAAATTAAAATCGAAAGAATTTTTGTTTTTTCAATTTTTAAAAAAGAAATAAAAAAAAGTTGATTAAAAATCGATAACTAATAAACGAGGCTTTAAAACCATGAAAAAGGCGACCCACCGGTTGAGGCTGCCTGCCTCTCCCTCTGGCAGGTGGCGGAGGCGGCGCATAATAGTAATCTTCGTATCGATAATAGTCATCGTAATATGGATCACTGTAGCCACCTCGATAATCCCCATAACCGTAATAGTCGTAATCATAATCTATAAAAACACACATTACAAATAGACCCAAATTTTTAAACCATTTTCTCTCTCTCTCTCTCTCTCTCTTTCGATCTCTCTCGCTCTTTCTATCTTTCTCTCTTTCGTTCGATCTTTCTCTCGATTGCACAACAAACTATTCAATTTTTGTCGTTACTCTTTTCTACGAGTTGAGTTTTTTTTTGATTCTTCATGAAAAATAGAAAAAACGCATGCCGGGAAAAGATACAACGTGGAAAAATTTTGAAAACATTATTTTTTTTTTCATTTTTCGTATTAACGAAATAACTTTTTTCAAGCTTTGTCGAAGAAAATAATATACATTAAGAATGGAAAACTGAAAAGAAATTTTGCATTTCCAGATGACTCGCAACGACTTATCGCGATCGCGTAATATTGCGCGGTTGATTAAATTGATTAAAATTCAACTATATCGATATCGTTCGTTCCCTCCGAGGTTATTTTCAATTACTTTTGTTTTATTCATCGTTGAAAATTTCAAGGGCCTATTAGCGAATGTTAAAAATTTCTCAACGTTTTGCTACCCCGAGCGTCGATTGTTGCGAAAGGAATGTCGATGAAAAACAAATGTTACTGATGAACGCAAGCTGGACGGTGATGATAAGGAATAACTAAAAATCATAGCAATATTTACGTGAAAGATCATCGAGTATTCAACGTGAAAAATATAATTTTGTTTTTTTTTTTCTACAGCATTCACGTAATTAAATTGTAACCCAGCTTACCCATTTCCTTGGTAGCTGTAAACAGACCTGTTGAAATTTTTTCGTTGTTTTTTGTTGTTATATATAGTTCTATATAGTTTGCAATGATGACGAAAAAAAACACACAGCTACTACATTTACCGTGACAAACGGTTTAATTTGCGACTTTGCCAATAGCGAAAAGAATAATTGAATTTGCGGGGAAAACAAAACACTAATTTTTACACGACTGCTCCCAAAAATGAACAAGAATCAAACAATAAATTATTTCGCAATGAAAAAAAAAAAAAAAAAAAAAAAAAAAAAAATGAAAAACAGGCATGCTGAAATTTCCGATTTGAAAAGGCAATGCAGTTTTATGGAAACGTGGATGGATAGATGGTAATTATGAGCAATCCGGATTTTTTCTTCGGTTGAATATTGAGAATTTTATTTGATAGGACAGAGTTGTTCGAAAAAGTTGATTTACCAAACCAAGGAAAAGTGAGACAAAATACGAAACACATAAACGAGGATTTCGATGGGAAAAATGAGAAATGCAAAATTTCCAAAAGACAAAATAATTACTGACAATGGTGAATGAAGAAAAAATATATAAATAATAGTAAATATAACGTATGTTCACACTGTCAGAAGTTGCCTGTCATGCGCGTAAGCCGAGGTTAAAGGAAAAATTCCCAAAAGCATGCGGGGGGACGTCTGTGTTAAAAATCAATTAACAAAAATATCACATATAAATAACGCAACTGAAGTGTGTTTACATATTGAGATTCGAAAAAACTTGGAATATAAATTGTGAACAGATTGATGAAAAACGCGACGATTTTGAATGATAATGAGCAAAAAGGGAATTGAAGTTTCATCCGACGATAGTAATAAATTGTAATAAATAAATAATAATGAGTACGATGTAAAAAAAGAAAAAAACGCGAATGACAAATAAATAAATACGAAATATAGCAACGGGAATATTGAAATTTAAGATTGAAGCGGTGACTTACCATAATCGCCGCGGCCCATCGGTGGTCTCATACCCGCGCCTGAACCACGAGGACCTTGACCAGATCCACGCCCTCCTGGCATAGGTCCACCCATGCTGGGGTGAGACGGAGATCCGCGAAAATCGAAGGCAGGTTCCCTGTAGATAATAAAATCAATAATCACCATGCATCGATTAAATGTGATTTATCGAAAGACTGTATAAAAAATGGGCTTATAAAGAAACTTTATGAGCCGTCGATCAATAAAAAATGTTGAACTGTTTAACTTTTTTTTTTCACTCTTTTTAACAAAGCACTAAAAGAATTTGCATAAAACTTACCCGCTACGACCTTGCATCGTTTGCATCATTCTACGTTCCCTCGCTCGTAACATATCTTCTTTCTTCTTCTTGTCGAACGGAGGTTTCGCCAAAGCAACCTGTATGAACGATCCACTGATTTCCTTACCATGTAACTCCCTCATAGCCTAGAACATTGAAAACATATTGAAAATTATTATTTCTTTCATCGTTACAATTGAATTTGTAAAAACGAAAAAACATTTAATTTTATTTACCTTAACAGCATTGTCCCTATCTTCAAAGTGTATAAAAGCGTAGTCCTTTATTTTCTTGACCCTGTCGACCTTGCCGAACATCTCGAAACATTCCTTGAGCTTTTCCTCCGAGCAATCTTGCGTCAAATTTCTAACGTACAAAACACGTACCTGAGGGGAGAATACAAACAAATACACTTAAAAACAATATTCCCACGAATAATCAGTTTGAAAAAACGTTAAGTAAAAAATTAATAAAATCAACGTTGAGAGTATTATCAATAATAAAGAGTTTTTTTCAAGTATCGTTCAATAAGAAAGGAATAAAAAATGATCAATTCTCGATAGCGGGGTGTACACGAGCCACGCGCGTGCGGATAATGCTGGAAAAAAAAAAAAAGAAAAAACATACTTTGGACATGGTTTGTTCGTCGGGTTCTTCCTGGGGATCGGCCCAATCGACAATAATGTCGCAGCCCCAAACTTTGATGCGTCCGGTGCTTAATCTTCGTTTGGCCAAAGAGGCCGATTTGTGGGACTCGTACTCGAGAAAACAGAAGCCCCTGTTCTTCTTTTTGTCGTCCGGCGAGCTGTAGATAATCACCTCGGTCAGCCCGGCTAGATTTTATCGAGAAAAATCAACACAAAAAACACGTAAGGTACGAGCCTTGTTGTTCACATAAAAGCGTTTTCGTCGACGATTACATCAATCCCTTTCTTCTTTTCATTCCTCTACTATATATTTCAAAATTAATTTTTTATTTACTCAAAGAATTTTTTAATTAAAATTTAATTGATTATTATTTCCCGCTTTGCAATTATTTTCATGAAAATTCCTCATTTATTTACTTTTATAAATGTTTTATCGTTTTTTCTCGACTTTTCCACCACACGTTTTCCCGTTTACTTTTTTTTTCTTCATCTCTTCTCTCATGGACATTGATTTAATCGACAATTTATCATAAAGATACAAATTTATTTCTCTTTATTCCCAAAAGTCGCTATTCCTATTTCCACTAATAAAAAAAACAAAAAAAAAACAAAAAAAAACACCATGCACCGCGATTCCCTTTATACTATATATTTTTCCTTTTGCCCCCACCCCAGTTTTCGTCGTCGTTGTCGTATCTGTTTGTACAGTCGGTGGTGGGCTTTTTCTTTCTTCTTCGTCGGGATTTTCGCAAAAATTCGTGACCGAAGTGGGATTTGAAAGAGAAAAAAATTGGCCTTGTTTTTGCAGCTCGTTTATAGATGCTCGTGACAAATTTCATTTGAAACGAATAATTTATTATTTTTCGAAATATCTCATTTTAAAATAAACCGTTCGGTCGCTGAAGGCGATGGATTGTCAATTTTGAATACATATGACGAGCTAGAATCAATTTGGAGAAAGATCATCGAACGAGGTGGGAAAAAAAATGCTAATTTTCGTGGAAAAGGATCTTTTAAAAAATTATTTTGGGACAGGACTTTATTTAGCGACTGGTCGGTAGACGATCTTGAAACTTTGTAAATACGAAGTTTTTCCACTGAAACATGTAAAAACAATCTAACGTCTCTAAATACTTTTTTCGCCAAACTCTTACATTGTTAGCTTTAAAAAACTGTAATTTTTATGTTACAGCGGAGATGGGCCCACTAATTATTATCATTAAAACTATTTGTTAACTTTTTTTTTTTTTTTAGAAGCAACATCATTAACCCCCCTTGATTTTGACATTCGAATGAAAAAGAAACATCGATCAACTTTGAAGAAGATTGTATTTTTCTTGGCTACAATAATTTAAAAAATAGCAAAAAAATGTCTGTTTTCGGTGACACCGTCATGTTCCAGTTCGTAGCGGAATTTGAAACCGCGATTGTATTTTCGATTAAAAAAATGAAAATGTAAAATATGAAATTTCAATGAAAGAAAAAAAATGCAGTCTACCCTTCCTCTCGGTTTACCTCCAAATATTGAGCACGGTAATTAAAAACCATATATAAAAAGCAAAAATAAACAAAAACTCGTAAAGTACTCGACAATAATAGAAACACTTTTATTAATAGTAAGACGTTGAAAGAGAAAATTTGCTGATGCTTTGTCGCGGAAATTCGGATTTTCTTTTCGAGTTGGTAAAATGATAAAAGCAAATACGAGCACGCGTTCAAACTCTATTCGGTTAAATATCAAGTCATATTGTCTTTTGTACTCGGTAATACCGTTTTGTACACTTTTGGCCGCCAAAAGAGACGCGTAAATAAACATTATTATAATTTTTTTTTTTTTTTCAACACGCAGAACGTGTCGGTACTGCTAGGATTAACATTATACTGGGAAATATTGAATTTCAGTCCGCGGGAGTTTTCGGGGTGTCAAAAAAGGAAAAACACGGATGCAAAATTAGCAACCCCGTTAAATAATAACCGCGATCTAAATAAATTTAGAAGCATGCAAAAAAATCTCTTGAAAACCGTTCGTAAAGTAGCATAACAAAAACGTAGAAGAAAAATAGAGAAAAAAAAATCGTCACACTTGCCCGAGATAGAACCGAGTGAAGATGAAAAATATGAAAGGAAGAGAGAAAGAAGCCAATGAAAATTTGGCCTTATGTTTGTTTCAAGAAGAAAAATATCACTGCACGCTCAAGCGAACGAGGGGGCGAGGGAGTTTAACATTTTTTTTTTTAATTACAAAATAATTGCACACACGCACACCCACACACACACACGTACACGTGAGAAATGAAGCAAATTACTGAAGAAAGATCGGTCGAAAAAGTTAATGAACCCCCCACCCACTGCCTGTAAACTTTGATTCGTGCCACAATCGCAAAGTTTCAAGGAAATCGATCGACCAGTTTTCAACAGATATTATTTCTTTTTTTTTTTTTCTTAACGAAAAAGAAAACAAAAGATGGAAATGACGCATGAAAAAAAAGATTTATGCTCGATCGAGAAACAAACAATACGAATGTGCCAAATCGAAATGACAGGATATTCGTGCTTGAAACCTTTTTTTTTTTTTCAAACTTTATCTCCTTTGCGTTTTGGCCAAGCCCGATTAGCAAAGAGACTATCGGCGATGCGACTGATTCGAATATGTGAGTGAAAAAAAGAAATACGGAAGAGACAAAAACCGAGTGTGAGTGAGAGAGTGAAAGAGAGAGAGAGAGAGAGAGAGAAAAAGAGGAGGGAAGAAAGAGAGATAGAGATAGAGAGAGAGAAAGAGAGAGAGAGAGAGAGAGAAAGATTAATTGTGGAAATCAAGTGCAAGGGAATGGATCGGACCCACCTGGCACCTCTCGTTAATCGGTTTGCTTTTTGTGATTTTTTTTTTCTCTCTGTTTTTTTTTTTTTTTTTTTTTTTTTTTTTTTTGAGGAATGCTTGATATTTGGGAAGAAGTAATTCATTTAGAATTTCTACGGACAAATATGCCGATAATTTAAAAACTGAAATATCGAAAAAGCAATTTTTGTTCGTTGGCTTTGAAGGAAAATTGGAACCCAAGAGCAATGAAACACACTTAGTGAATGAGAAGCTTTTGGAAGGATTTTCAAAACAATAATTGCGATTCGGTAGTACAAGGGCGATCGATGTATACTTGAGAAAAAAACCAACGAACGGACAAAATGGATAAAAATTGGGCATTTCCAGTTTTATTGCGAAAGTAGACGAAAAAAATCCCAGGGGAAAAGCAATTCGCGAAACTTTACCGTTGTACGACGATAATGAACCTGACAGATCATTTGTTTTTCGTCCAAATCGTTTTTTTCTTTTTTTTTTTTTTTTTTTTTGTTTTATCGGTTCACATTCACACTGAACAAAAAAAGCACATGGTTTTTTTTTTGTACACTTGAATTAACATTCGCTCGATCGGTTGACCACTTTTTCAATTAGCCACAGTACAGGAAAAATAAATTCCTTCTTTTTAAATTTGGATCGGAAAAAAAATTTTTTGGTTTTGTGTTTTGTTTTCATGGATTACACTGCCTGCTGATTTAAGGGCAATTTTCAACTTACGTGCGTGCTTTGTAAACTCTTCGAACAAGTCATCTCGGTCTCGATTCTTTGGAATATTTCCCACAAACAAGCGGTGATTGTTATAAGATACGGTAACACCAATCTTTTTGCCTTTCCGAATCTCATAATCATTCAGCTGTAAGAATAATGTGGAAGGAGTGTGCCAATTAAGCTTGCCTGCATCTGATTTATCGAATTTTTGTCATTTTTGTTTTTTTTCGTTTTTATTTCATTTTTGTATCACATCGCCTGATTTTTTATCGGCGGACTCGAGACGTGAACGTAGCACAACCTCGCGCGAAAATTTTACCTTCGAAGGACTTTCCGTTTTCGTGTCACTGTGAGGATTTTTTCATGTTTGTTTTTTTTTTTCTTTTCTGGATGGCAGAGTCCAAGAGTGACCGAGAGATAGAGAGAAGAGAGACACAGAGAGAAAGAGAGAGAGAGAGAGAGAGAGAGAGACAAAGAGAGAAAGAGACGGAGAGGAGAAAGACGGAAATAGGATTGCTAGATAATAATTGGAAAAAGTCTCCTTTTGTTTTCGCCTTGTAGAAATGTTTAATTTTTTTTTTTTTTTTTTTTTTTTTTTTGTATAAAGACAAATGACTTGGAAAAAAAATTCGATGATTCTGCCGTGAAGCGAATTGAGGATATAAGAACTTTTGCAAAATATGTTGCGAGGTTTGAACTGAAAAGCCACAATGGCTAAAGATCCGGAAATTCCGGCTGACGATTGAAAGTGAAATAGTACGTGGAGATAGATCTAATTCTCGAGAAATCCAAGAGACACGTAGGAGACGAAGAGTGTTGGGGGCGTTTAGGACACAATGATGGAAACGCGGGGCTTGTGAAGACGAAAATGTGTGATTTATAAATAAATATAAATATATTTATGTACACACGTACATACATATATTTATAAGATATATAGAGTGAAAAAAATAGATAAATAACAATGAAAATGAAATAATTCGTTGTAGATTGAGGGGAGGGGAGTGGAGGGGAGGGGAGATATGCCGGTCTGTTTGTTAGCGAGCCATACGCCCCCGGAGCAGCGGTCCACGCGGCTCTCCCATAACCTCTCATGCTCGAGGTTCAAGAGTCATGAATATACCGCCGCGTCGTCAGCAATTTTTCATTATATTTATTTATATTTATGGTACAACTTGACTCTCGTCAAATCACCGGTTTCCGGGCATTTGTTCCTGCCTCGATCATAATCATTGAAATATTTTGACGCAAGTTTATACTGAAATTAGTTGAAAGGAGTAGAAAAATTCGGGAGCGAAATAATAATAAAACGATAAAAGGTATAATAAAATAAAAAAAAAGGAAAAAATGCGAGGAGACGCGACGGGAGAAGTTGCGCTCGGTGGACTATGACGAGTGTACTAAAAAGACAGAGGTCGCTATTGGCGTGAGAGGATAGTGGCTGGTAATAAAGAAAATAAGAAGATGAAAAAAGAGAGATAGAAATGGTATTTAAGAATTTAACTTTTGCCGATTGCGTATAGAATTTGCGTAATTATTTATGATATATTTAAGGGGCGAAGCAGATGACTCACAACTCATAACCTATAAATATGAGAGGAAAAGAAGATTTGGACCAGAGAGGTGTTACTGTTCACTAATAAACCGAGAGGCAAGGAGACTGACCAGAATCGAAGGTGTCACATACATATATACATTTATGTAAATTCCTATCCATCCACACAAATATATATATGTATATAAATATAAACTAATTCATCATATATTATTTCAAAACAATTTATCAATTTCATTTTGTATTATCATCATTATTTGATCATATCGCATTACATAGAAATATATATTTGTCAGGTGGATGGTGGGTGGCGAAGGTATTTTTTTCATTGTTTCTTAAATATCATTATATAATATATTGTATATAAATATTTCCGTACCATCCTACAACCATTACTTACAAGCTACCACTCTTACGGTTTACGCTATGGGTTTTCGGGTAATGGGGAATAAGACGAGAAAAAATATAGAAACGTAATAGTAATGAAAAAAAAAAAAAAAAATTCAACAAAAAGCAAATAAATAAAATAGTATCTATAAGATAACTGTATACATAATATCACATATATATTTATATATATATGTGATATTTATATATTTATAAATACAAAATTGTCAAAATTAACAACACTAACAACAACAACAACAACAACAACAACCAAATGTGAAGTGTAGAGAGTCGTGTAGAGACAGAGTGAGTGAGAGAGCGTATGAGAGAGAGAGAGAGAGAGAGAGAGCGAGAGAGGTAAAGAGAGAGAGAGAGAGAGAGAGAGAGGTAGAGAGGTAAGAGAGGTAGGTTTTTACACACGCCTCGAATTCACTTTACCTGTCAAATTACCAAATTCCTCCAAGATCTCCCCTTTGCCTTTTGACTTTGGTATGTTCCCGACGAAAAGTCGTAGATTAGGAACGCTAATGTTTACTTTGAGACTCTTGCCGGGTTTTATTTCGTGATTATCGAGCTGTGGGATGAAGAAAAAACACACACATGCCTGAATTTTGTTTCTTAATAATCTCTCGTCCATATATTATTAATTAGACAAAAATTTTTTTTTTTCGTTTTCCGAATGGTTGCATTTTTTTTGAATTTTTTTTTTCCCCTCTCGAAATATTCGGCCCGTCGGACGAGCGAATTTATTTCGATGATCCACGAGATTTCTCACTCGGACACGAGGAGAAAAGAAAAATAGAAAAATAATGTAATTTGATTAGATTTTTTGAATTTCAATGCAAATCCAGAATACAGCATGCGCTTCATTGTTGTTGCTCGAGTCTTCACAATATAGAAAACCGGCGTATCGACGCGATTTCGTATCGTTTTTTCGACGAAACTGCGTTCGAATAAATGTCCTGTAAACAAATTTTTAGCCTAACGAAAATTTTGGTGCTCCGCTGAAATTTTGTAACTGTTGTAAATATATGGTGCCGAAATAGCAAGAAATATCAATTTCGTGACCTAACGGCCAATTAGTTCAATGTGCCCCTAAAACCAATTATGCCAATGACCTATTTTTCCTCTAAAAATATCACGTTTTTCTTTTTTTTTTTTTTCTTTTTTTCTGTGTAGCGGTAAAACAAATGACACAAGCATACGTTCTCACTGAGATTCTCTACTCCCAATTTTGCTTGATTAGCAAACTGAGCAAAGAGGAGAACTGGAACGAACGACTCGTCCTCGATATGAGAGAAAAATACTTTTATCAAATATCACAATCGGCAGTTACCGATTTATAATTGATTTTTTTTTCTTTCTCATTTTAATCTTTAGCTTTATCGAAATGATGAAATTTCAATTTATTCAAATGATATTTGTTGCGATGCTCGTGTTTTTTCATGAACCGACTTGATCGAAGACAAATCTTTCACCGTTACGATGATTTTGGGTATAGACGCGTTACAATTATGTGGATTGTTCGTTTTACGAGTAGAAAAAGAGAAAGAGAAAGAGAGGTTGTAAGAGAGAAAGTGTGAAGGAGAGACAGAGGTAAAGAGAATGAGAGAAAGTTGGAGAAAGAGAAGAGAAGAGACGAACGATCGAACTGATCGACGTGTCCGACGACGATTCGATGACGAATCGAGTGTATATTTACGTTTTTTTCTTCGTCTCTCAATAATTGTAATTAGTGACGAAACCCTTGTGACGAAATTCGGAGCGCAGCGGGCGTGAAAAATAATATTAAATTGCGATCCACCGGAATTCCCAATGTTTTTTTCGCCAAGAAATATTGGAAAATAAACGGTTAAACGGTTAAAGTTTAGAATTTTTAGCTTTTCAATCGTCGAAATGTCGAATTCCGGTATCGCGTTAGTGAGACGCCCGTTGCCCGAAGAGTGTGTAGAATAGCTACGAACACGGAACAAGCCACATATAAGGGGATAATAAATGGCCAAGTTGCAACGAAAAGGAAAAAAAAGAAAAAAAAAAAAAAAAACATTGAAAAATCATGTGAAATAAGTAGATGATGATTGCGCTTGAACGCTGCCAACAAATAATGAGTGCGAATGAATTTTTAATTCAGTTGCGAAAACAAAGAAGAAGATAAAACAGAAAATAATTTCCGGAGCAACTTGGCGCGTTCCGACAGCAATTAATAAAATTTGAAATGACGATAAAATATAAATAGTTTGCACAAATAATGAAATAACGTTTTCTTTGATAAAAATAAAAATTAATAAGAATGTTATATTCGTTCAAGGCGGCAAGGTTTTGTTAACTATGGGACAACGAAAGTTAATGGTAAGAGTGAGTAGTAACAGTGATTATAATAATATTAATGACGAAAAAAAAAAAAAAAAAAAAAACTCATTAAGAGGGTTACAAATCTCCAGGAATTTCGAATTGCCTCAACGAAAGCGGCAAAATCATAATTTGAAAATTCTCATTGAGTAAGTAAATAAGTAGTATATAATAATGAAAAAAAAAAAAAAAAAAAAAAAAAAAAAAATGAATTTTTTGAAATTTCTAGAGACATGCAACGTTTTTTTATATAAATAATGAGTGACGTAATAATAAGGATAATAAATATACTAAAATAATAAAGGTCGTGGTGGTGTAAGAGAAAAAAAAAATGAGAAAAAAGGATAAAGAGTGACATACCTCTCGGACCGCCTGTTGTGCAGCATCTCGATTGGTAAAAGTAATAAAAGCATATCCTCGGTTGGTACATGTCATTGGATCCATCATCAGCCTCAAATCCCAAATTTTTCCACACTTTTCGAACAGTGGTATCAATTCATCCTCGTACATATCTTTCGGAATTTTGCCACAAAAAACCTTTTCGAAAAAATCATACGTTCGATATAAATATTTTGTCAAAATGAATAAATACAAAAAGGTTTATCGAAAGTAATTTACCTCACAACCGTTTCCGGGCGTCGGTCCCTCCCAATTTGGCGGTGGACCTCCGTATTTTCTCTGTCCCGTTGTTACGTCTAACGTGTAGCCAGTTCTCTCGAGTATTTCCTGCGACGAATAAACAAAAATTCCGACATATTTTTTAGCTCCGTAAGTGAAAGAAAAAAAAAAAAAAAGTTTGAAAACGAACAAACCTTAATTTTATCCTCATCGGGTGCTTTGGGGGTGGTGCTCGTACCGGTACCCTGGCCGGCTCGGCTTTTCTGTCGATACGTTTTCATAACTCCGCACAAATAAGCGGATTTGTTCGAAACATGTTCCAAATTAGATTCCAAAAATTGTGTCAAGACATTAAGGGCACCGTCCACCGGAAATTCCCGTAGAGCATCCAACGCCCTCTCGTCAAGATCGACGTGAGCGAGCTTGCCGGTTTTGTAGATCTCGTCCAATTTTGAGGCGACCTTGCCGTCCAAGCCATACTCGATCAGCTTCGCGTAATCCTCCGTTCTCTCCACGCACTCCATTTCCTCCTTCGACGACTGCTTCTCTTCCATTTTGAGTTCCCCATTCCCCTCTGCCATAGCTGTCAACATTTTTATTTACATTCATTTTCCATTTTTTTCCTAAATACAACCAAATTTACACATTTTTTCCTCTTTTTCCTCTTCTTATAATTATCGCATTGTGTTTTCGAAACTACCCTTTTCATTTCTATTTTATATCGCCTTTGTATCAACAAATTTTTTTAATCATTCCATTTTTTCTTCTTGTTTTTCGCACTCTGTCGGAGTTTAATTTTTCATTATCCTTTTTTACCGACCGCAAATAACAGAGTCTGACAAACGCGATCCGTTACTCCTGCGACATTCTCAGGAGATATGGAATTTTGAAAATTTTCAACTCTCGTCGTTAGCATTATAAGAAAAAAAAATGTAAATTCAACATTTGTTGGAATATTGAGACCACGGGTAACGTCGCCTAATTCACGATTCTGCATAAGATGATAATCGTGCGATAACGAGCGAAAAGTGTTTTCTTTGTCTCGTGTGTTGTTCGCGAAAAAAAAAAAAAACAAATAGTCTAGCGAGGATTGTGGGTAAACGCGTATAGCAGCGCCACGGCGACACGAGCGGATTTTTGTCTCGATTCTGTCAACTCATTTTAACCGGAGTTCCTTGCGAAAATAAGACAAAAAGAAATTAACCAAATTGTGACTCGAAATTTCTGTTTGAAAGAGGGGACGAGGATAGATCCCAAATGGCGTTAAAAGTCATGATTAAAAAGTCGCAAAAGCGAAGAATTTCGAATGCAGCTGAAGCTTCACGAGAAATAGGAATAGGAATACGCGAAATGCTAGTCTGACAGATCGTCCGAGTTTAATAATAGACGGTGGAGGACAGATTGGCAGCCGGGCTAGAGGGGGGCGAGGGGGCGGGGCGTAATTCGCGAAGACGTACGAAAAGGAATCCTCAAAGATTCGTGAACCGAAATATATGTATATATAGTTATACAAATCCGAGCGAGTCTCTTTTGTCCCCTCAACCCCTCCCTTTTTCGTCTCGTCAACCGAAAACTCGAGATCGTCGTGAGATCATAATCCTTATCTGTAAGAGGTTTTTTCCCGCTCGTGAAAAATACACTTGCGCATGAAAAAAAGAGACCTTTCGAGCACCGAGGAAACTTCATTGTAATCGCAATGGAAAAATTCCATTCTTTTTTCTGTTTGCTCGCAAACTGTTTGGCAAATTTTTGTTTATCGTGGCGTCTCGGGTACGTCTCGGGCGGAGGCGCGTCGCGATTGGTCAATGGAATCGATATAAACGCCCGAGTCGTTGACAGAACTTCAGCAAAAATATGTATCTATTTTTTCAACATAGATACGTGGAACGAAGCAGCGCGCTCGGATGCACCTGTTTTTTTTTCCCCCCTTAAAATTCCATAAAACATTCACTGATTGGTAAAATTGGGCAACATGGCGGAACGCATCGCGAAACCGCGTACTATCGGCAAAAATCGGCCAACGATTTCTGGCAACGTTCCTCGTACGCGAACGAAAAACAAAGAGATCACACACTATTTCACAGCCGTGAAACTGCACAAACGCGCGCACTTCATTTATTTACGTCGAGAAAAATACACGAATAAACACAGTTATGAAAAAAACACTGCATATTATCGCAAAAACAATGTAAATATCCGACCACATAAAAAAAAATGACGACAAATTTGAGCGTGAAACTTTTTCGAAAGAGCTCAACGTAGCGAATTACCGTGTGTTATCTCGTCAAGTGAATTCCTCGATGGGTTAATAAAAACTTGAAAGAAAGATGAATAAAAATAACAAATAAAATGGAAAACAAACGAACGAAAAGTGTATGAAATATAACAAGGGGGGGAAAATAGGTACAGGGGGCGGGCGGGCAGGCGGGGGGGGACGGCGAAAGGATAAATAGACGATAATTTTGACGTGAATTTGAGAGAGTGTCTCGGTTGGGGCAGCCGGCCGGCTTTGTGCACACTGGCTGCATCTACTGCGGGCTTGTCTCACCTAAGGAAGGAATGCACTCGCGCTTGCACTCTCTACGTAACACGCACACTCCCGGCGAGTCTCGCTCGCGCGCGCGCGCACACACGACAACTATACGTATACATATACGTGTAGATATGCACGCGCACGCTCAGTCGTATGTATATTTTTTGCAAAAACACAGCTACGGACACGCACACGTATACACGAGAAAAGACGCGGATAACGTGACACGAAAACACCAAGAATTTTGGCGGTTGAATGTTATTTTCGCGTCCCCAAATTCCCCGTGCTAGGATTAAATAGACACGCGATTATTTGATGTATTTTTTTTTTACCTCCTTGAAATAAAATTCAAAACGGGGGGAGTTCGTTCCAGTTGAAGAGGAAATGCCGAGAGAGAGAAAGAAAAATTAAAGTGCGAGAGGGAGAGAGAGAGAGAGCAAAGGGAAACAGAAAGAAAGAGAAAGAAAGACGTCAACGTGATCGCGCGAGCTACGGGGTTCACAAAACGACGCGCAAAGATATAAGCTCGAACCCAGCTGCGGGACACGATACCGGCAGCGCCAGTATTGCCAATCTTCCTTCTCTTTCCTTTCGATGGCTGTGTGCGCGTATGTTTCTGCGCTATCTCACTCACGCGCGCGGCAGCAGCGACCGTAGACCGCCTCAATCCCTGCCATTTTTATTTCCTCTCGGCGAACCTTATTGGCCAGTCCTCGATGTGTTGTTTGAGTGTGTGTTGAGTGTGTATAAAAGGAAAAGAAAAAAAAACAAAGTCCCGTAGCCGTGCACTGCGAATGCAACCAGCACCAGTTTCTCCCTCTTTTTCTCCCCCCCCCCCTCCCCCCTCTTCCCCGTGCCAATCTTTATACTTTGCTCTTTCTCTTTCTCGCTTGATTCGTAATTCTCCCACGGTCCTACATATCCCTATTCCTTCAGCTATATTGCTAATGCATATTCTACTAACGACGCTTTTTGGATTTTTACTTGAAATACTCTTTTTTTTTTCTGTCCCACGTTCTTTTTCTCCCTTTATCAATGTACCGCGACGCGTCGTTTACATCGCAATTTCCATTTAAACGATAACCTGTAGCATGTGCCCCACGCGTTACTGTGCGCGCGCGCCTTTGTTCTCTCTCTCAACGCGTTTCGCGCATACGAGAGATCGAGCGGGAAGAAAAATCCGAGCGAGCAGACAACTCTCACATTCTCTGTCGCACTTGTGGGTTTGAAAAAAAATCTCCCGACTGTACCGAGCCTATAGAGCCGAAGAAGACGAGGGAAAAATACTCGTGTACTTTCACGAGACTGCAGCCGGTACACCCTGTTGCACTCGGGGAACATGCTGCACCCCGGGACGTCGCAAACGCAGTTGCAACTGCTGCACAACCGGCTTCCTTCCATCTCTTTTTTTTTTCTTGCGCCGAGACGCCACCAAAGATTCTCCAATTTTTATTATTTTCTCATTCCCGTACAACGACCGTTAAAAGTTTCACGATGAGCAACAGTTGGGAAATTATTACACCCATGCTCCACATAACCATTGACCAAAAACTTTTTGCAAAAAAAAAAGGACAGTGATCGAGACCGCAATGACGCTCTTCTTGGGCTTGGTATAAAACTGTTTATAAATGTTCAACGAATTCAAAATTTCTTAATCATATCGAATTTTTAGTTTCATGGAAATGGCATTTTTTTTTTTCATAGTTCGTGCACAAAGTTAAGTGTTTTTGATGGTTCATAACACGGAACAAAGTTTTTGAGAAAGAAAAGATTGGAATTTTTGCAGTGTCTGTACGTTAATTTGTAGGGTATGCAGCAGCGGTGTAGCTCGAAATGCGAGAATAAGAAAAGGGATGAATAGCAGACTTCGAATGCAGCTGCAAGGGAGATCAGACGCGCGGTGGTGGTGCGAGTCCGGCAAGTAGACAGAGCGAAATAAAGCAGCGAACACCGATCGGGGTTTAAAATTGAATTATTCTACAAATGGCAAAGAAAAAAAAATGTCTAATATGCATTTAAGGTGAAAGAACGAAAAATTTGCGGATATTAGTGCAATTCTCATGTTGCTGCAACGTCGCACTGCTCGGACGAGTGCTGCCTCGAAGCGCCAAAAATTGACAACTCTTTGGTCGTTAACGATTTGAAATTTGCGTTGGCAAAAATTTTTGCAAGCGAGTGTACAGAGAGACGAGGGATGGGGAAAGAAAGCAATTCAAAGTGGGGATAGACAGGCTCAAAATCGTTGGCATGTACTTGGTGCACCGTGCATTATATTACTATATCAGCCATTATTTTTGTTTTTTGCTCAATGCCACACGATGAGTCGCTTGTGCCTTCACTTTCAGCCACTAAATTTATTCGTTTTAGCGTTAAAACATTTATCTTTGTGCCATTCCTTTGTGTTTTTCTCGATCCTACTGCTATTATCGTTATTATTATTACTATTATCCATTTGCGTTGTTTTTTTATTCGTTTTCTGCACAGCGGTTGTGATTTTTATTGTTGTTATGCCCATGCACGATGTACAAATTTGAAAGAATTTTGCGTTTTTTTTTTTTTTCTAAAATGCTTGTATTTGTAAGTAAAATTCAAAGTCGTAAATAATTGTGAGAAAAAAAAATTGATTTTCCACGTTCGTCTCTTATTTTGCTGATCGACAAATCAAGCAAATATCATTTCAACTAATTAACAAGTCGGCTTGCTACTCGATCCAACATTCGTACGCGTCATATAAAAATAATAATGCTCGATGAATTGAGGAGGAGTAAAGAGGGGAAATAAGCGAAAGGTCGAAGACCGCGTCGTGTGTATTTTGTAAAAGTAAGATTCGTTTTCATCGATCGAGACGCCCGAGTGGTCTGCCGAGCGCTACGATCGAACAACTTATATATACATATATATCTATGTACACAGAAATGCACACACTCGACTCGAGTGCGTACAAGCACGGTACATGTGTGTTGGCATATATAAATCTCTATATATGTATATATGCAAAAGTTACGGAGTTTATATAGATATATTAATGTCTATATGAGCCAGAAACAGATTGAACGGGCGTTAGAGAAGGCGCGATTACTCACTGCTCCGTGCGGCGTGTCGCTGACCGGACGTATGCACATATGCACACACGTATACAGATATATATACATATATATATATATATATGTACACGTGTCGAACAAAAAACAAAATGTCCTTTATATTAGTTCACACTCTAATATTAACGAGTCCCACATATATCTCGTTTTCATTTCAACCTTCTTTTTACGATTGAATTTTTCGTAGCGTATAAATGAATTTTGGTAGCGTCACCGTTGCACGGAGCTTTTTAGGTGCGTTAACGACGCCACCTGGACGAAATAAAGTTATTTTTCCAACTGGCTGTATCTCAAAGAAGTAGATCGAAATAAAAATTTGTCTTTTGGCAATATTGAATAAAATTTTATAAAGAAATAATCAAAGTTTGGAGGAGCTAGACCAAATATGAATTTTGGACAATAGTAAATGAAGGAAAAATCAAGAAAATCTAGAGATTTTACAAGTAATAAATACACAAGGGCCAAAATGAAAAAATTGAATTTCGATGAAAATTAATAAAATTCGTAAACGCGAGCCGATACAAGCGAACGTAACACGATTTTGGCGCTTCGCCACGGTGCACGATCGAGTACGCAAGCGCGCCCACGAGTAACTTGGCCGTTTACGCGCTATCATAACCTCAAACTCGCGTATCAGTTGAAAGACACATTGGTCCGATGATAACAAGCAAATAATATAAATTCATATAAAAATACCTGTATTATCCTTGATGTTGACGATTTATAAATATTTGTCCAATTAGCGTTAAATCGACGCGCACCGTTTGATATTCTCTCTCTACACTGCAAAAATCGCGGATTCAATATTTGACTCGATGAGCTCTCGAACGCATAATTATTGATGATAAACACGTCGCACACTTTTTAAATTTGTCGTTCGACGAAAAACAAAAACCGAAACTAACACACAAAAAAATAAGAGAGAAATTTTTAGTTTTCTCAGCAATCACCAGAGACTCGTCACAAATTTCGAAGAAGATCGGTAGAATATCGATGAAAGAATAACCGCATTCGTATAAATTTGATTGTCGTCAAGAGTTCAAGAAGAAGCACCCTTTCGAAAAATCAAACTTTTTCTTTTTCCTTATCTTTTAATTTCTCTTCTCTCCTGTTTGTTCGAGCGATTTGTGCAGTGTTCCCCCGATGAATTTTGTTGAAACGTAGGCACTAGTTATTTTTCGATCTTTTCAATGATCAAAAAAAGTTGATTTATTTGTGTATAAAGTTGGAAAAAAAATTAGAGCCGATCGCGGTTCAATCGAATTGTATTTTGTCTTGTAAAATAGCGGCGCGATACATTTGTTCGCGCGATACCGAGGTTTGCTTCAGTTTGAATCAAGTCCGGAGGCACGCGGAGAGAGAGTGCGTCGTTTAGTTGGTCGGATTATTAATCGTGTAGTGCCTACATAGCCGTAATGCATAAATTGGACTGTCGAGCTGAGCGCGCGGTGCAGTGGTGCAAGCCCCTACAAAGCAAAACCAGTTTGCGCCTTGGGCTGCCCCCAACTATATCGCATCACCACCACCACCACCACTCTCTGCCGTCGTCCTCCTCGTCGTCGTCGTCGTCGTCGTCGTCGTCGTCGTCGTCGTGCTCGTGCTCGTCGTGCTCGTCGTCGTCGTCGTCGTCGTCGTTGTCGCCGCCGCCGCCGTCGTCCCGCTACCACCGACTTGCTTTCAACCCATACAATCGCGCCAAAAGCCGCGCGCGCATATACCTATTTGCAACCACAAGCGGCCAAACTTGCCGGCTACGAGCAACGAGTTGCGCCCCAATCCGATTCGAGCCCGCTCCTTATTTTCTCTTCTTCTTCTCCTCCTCCTTCTGCTACGCGTCTCCCTACTTTCCTCTCTCTCCCTCTCGCTATACTCGGCCTCGTCGCAACCACTCTCCTCCGCTTTGAGCTTCCTCTTATTCCCCTTTTTCTCTCTATCCTTCAACCCCCACCCTCCTCGCCCCTCTCGCCCTTCTTTCGCCAACCGAAGCCCCGACGACTCACCACCAAGCTGTACTCTCAACTCTGTGCGTGCCCCTCTGCCCCCCACCCCACCCTACCCTCCTCGTTCTTTATTTTCTTCATTTTCGTTCTTCTTTCGGCCACCCACCCCCTCTTCGTCTTCTTACATGGCTACACGATCCCACAGCAGCAGTGCCGAGAATCGCCAATTCTCCAGACACCCGTATCTTTTGCTTTTCGACCGTGCAGACCACTCGCGAGACGAGGTCAATGAAATTATACTTTTATCGCGTATATATCGATTCCAAATAAATGCATTGCTCCCATTTTTTATTCTTTTATAACATTCGTACGATGATATTTTCATTGATTGTCCGCCAAATTCATGTTACTTTTACCTCGTGTGTCCGGGCGAGAGGGCGTTTAACTCGATTATTCTCGTATAGCGCCATTAGTACATAACTCCACCGTCGCACTCCTCCAAATTCTTACTTTTGTTCGTTCGCCTCCTTGTTGGCTCGCCTCCTTCGCCACCGATGCGGCGTTACATTTTCGTCGTTTTCTCATCAACTTCTTCCCCCCCCCCCCTCCCCCGCCCCTCGCTTCTTCCTATTCTTCTTTTTCGTTTCTCAGTTTCCTTCATCCGCGGCCGGACGCTCCCAAGACTTTTAGGCCCCTCCCGCCTCTTCGCCGCTCTTCGTTTCTCTCGCGGTAAAAACTTTGCTTTGCGGACTAACGCAGCTGTGCACAAACTCGCCGGAGGAAACGAATTTCTTTCGAAAGAATCGCAACAGTTTCGCTTCCGATAAATCTCTAGTAAACTTTACATTTTTTTTCCTTTTTATTATTACAGCAAAAGCTATTCGCTGGTAAGGGAACAACACAAAAATTCTAATTTATTCCTTTGGTTTTTTCGAAAAGCATTTATAAGATTTTTGTAAGGTTTTGGTCTCTACCAAAGATGCAGCCGTGAAACATAGTAAATTAAAAAAAAAAATGCCAAATTGCTTTGTTCAAACAAGAGATTCCGAATGGGATGGTATTAAAAATGGAAAGATACGAATTGCCGAAAAGTCTTTTGGCGCGGCGAGGTGAACGAAAGTGCAACGGAGAGTCGGGTGGGAGGAGGGCGACAAGGAGTGGAATGAGAGAGAGAGAGAGAGAGAGAGAGAGAGAGACAGATAGCTCAGACGCCTGACCTCGGAATGAAAGGACCGCCGCGACGCGTCTCCTGCCGCTGCTGCGTCTCTGCTCGCTGTCTCGCTTCTATATCCTCTCGCGTAGCGAGGAGGGCGCAGTGCGCGGGATTTGCAAAAATCCAGTCATTGCCCCTGATCGACCCCTTGCGCGCCACGTGCGTCGCCGCAATTGCATCCCGTTGAGTTTTGTATTTTTGCATCCCAGTCTCATCCAGCATCGTCATTAAAAAAAGGATAACATCGATATTTGGAAAATGGAGCTATTCAATGGAGTATTTTTGCTTGAATAAAGCACAAAGTAAAATTCGGGTAGGCGGCAGTCAGTGAACCGCCCCTATCTCGGGTTACGGCCCTGGACACGGCAAAGCTTGGCGTATTCTCTCGGGCGTTTCGTCCTTTTCTACTCGGCACTGGTCCGTTCGTATCGGCAATGTACCCACTGCACGTCCCTCGCCCTGTCAAACCGAGACCCGAGACAACCGGCGACGATGCTTACTGCTTGCAGAAACCTGTTCCCGCTCGAGCTCCGGCCTCCTCCTCCTCCTCCTCCTCCTCCTTCGCTTCGTCTTGCTC
The DNA here is from genome assembly GCA_948107755.1 of Campoletis raptor. Taxonomy (NCBI): domain Eukaryota; kingdom Metazoa; phylum Arthropoda; class Insecta; order Hymenoptera; family Ichneumonidae; genus Campoletis; species Campoletis raptor. The sequence continues at coordinate 4,989,561 of OX403631.1, read as the reverse complement.
GTCTTCAACCTCTTTCTTCGCCCGAAATACTACACGAGGCTTTTATATATAGAGGTACGACCTCAGGGCGGACCTTGCTTCATTACCCCGTAGGTTCTCACGAGAAAATCTTGAAAAATCGTTGTGCTTCACTTCGAGGGTATTTTTTCTGACAACATTCTCATTTTCATCGAAACTCTCGATTAAAAACAAAAAAAATGTCCATTCTAACTAACTTTTAACTTGGATATATAGTAAAGACATTTGTCGGGGGGGGGCTTTGTTGAAAAAGTGAAAAACCCATAATCCGGATGTTTGTCCGCCGCGAGGGTATATCGCCGATGAGGTACTTGATCGGCGAGCAGTGGTCAATAACAATTGTTTGCGAAAACCAGTCCCGCTCGCAGAGATTTTTCTGTCTGCGAAGATGCATTGTAGACTACGGTGCATGCATGCACGCAGGCACCCTCGAAATTGCATTGAAATTCTATTAATGTTCTTGTTCTCGTATGCAACCGAAGCGGTACTCCCGTTTCACTTATGAATACTACTGTGCACCGCGACGGAGCTCGAACCTTGTGCACAATGTACCTCCTGCATGTACGTAGGCGCGTCTATATACCTTCAAATGTTTCGGCAACACTGTGGGATAATTGGAGGTTCGAACCCTGGGAATTCACAGAACGTATAATCTCCCAAAGATGCGCTTCTTCGGGCAATTATTCAAACGCATTCGTTACATTTTTCGTTATTCTAAAAGACTTTTTTTTTCCTCCAAATCGTAGATGATGCAGAATAGAAAAGGCTGCATATTGCGGTGCGTAAGTTTAGCGACAAGTTGAGAAGGGGGCGCACGGTCGACGTCCGCCGCCCGTGTCCTCGCAGACACAATGCATTTTTTTTTTTTTTTTTACATACGGGGCCCCTCCGTCTCCGTCGGTTTCTCTCAATCTCTCTCTTGCGTCCTCCTTCGAGCTCCCTCTGCCTCTTTCGCATTGTCGTGGGAGGCTAAAATTCCAACGGCGGGCTGAATTTCTCTCGTCACGTGGTACGGCCCAGCACTCTAGATTGCAGTTTGACGGCGCAACTCCCGAGCAGCCCCCCTCCATTATATTTCTTCATAAGTTTCCTTCAGCCTCCTTCGTGCATCCCGCGAGCTTTGCACGCCTTTCTACTCGTACGTACGAAGAATCTCATTGCACTTTTATTCATTCTCCCTCATTTCGGATATTTATAAATAAATAAATAATAAAATCGTTACGGTAACGAGAGAAACGAATGGATGCGGACTCGAGGCGATCGAAGCAATAGTGGAAAGCAATCGGCAACAGGTGTCAGCTGTACAGCGAAAAAGCGTATAAGCGTATGGAGCAAGAAAGAATTTAAAAGATCCGATACGCTTCCTGCTGCCTTCGAGCATCAGAAGCAACGGAGCCAGCATCCAGAGCCAGCCTGTGTGTGAATTTTTGCTCTCCTCCGCTCACCGCATCGTTCTACATGATAAAGAAAGGCTCGCCTGCAGTACAGCTGTCTACACGATCGTGAAAAAAAGAAAAAAAAAAAAAAAAAAAAACGAGAAATGAAAAAACTCGTCTCAATTTAATGCCATCGCTCGATTCTCTTAACTCGGGATCTTGCCCGGCTTTGGCGCACATGCATCTCAACGGGGAGCCACGTTGCGAAATTTCGTTTATCGCTCTCAATTTTCTATTCTTTCATTTCGATCGATCATCACTTTTCAGATATACCGAGGCGTATAAAAATTTGGCTCTACCGGGGTTGACGACGAGCAAGTCGAAAGATAACGATAATAGTCTGGAGACCCTGAGGCGCAAGAAACCTTAACACGAACATGTAACAAAACAAAATGAATAATAAATAAATAAATACCGTGACTTAATAGGACATAACATTCGAACTGACTTTGTTATGTTAATGCACGTGTGAGCAGAGAAAGAGAAGCGTATAAACGACGATGACGAGTGCTGAAAAGTGTCCAGAGGGGGGGGGGGGAAGATTCGCATCGCTTCTACGGTCCAACGACCCCCTATGGTCGGCTCGTTGTTTTTTTGTTTTTTTTTCTCCACATTCGTACAATATATAATAAATTATGTGGAAAGACAGCCGAAAATATATCGAAACTTTTGTAATGTGGAAAAAAAAAAATTATAATTATATAAAATATAATATAATAATGGCTAAAGCGTTTAGCCATTATTTGACAATATTCGGGCCTTTCCGCGTCCAGCGGTACAACTGCACTCTACGAGTGCACTTTTGCGTCTCGGGCTGCACGTAGCGCGTCACCTGGTGACGAGGCTTCCGCAATAGAGCCCCGTTCGCAAAGAGCCCTTGTATCTCGTTTGAAAAATTTTCCCCTTTGCTCGTCCGGGTGAAACCATTGTCCTTGGATAAAAGTTCATTTTTCTAGAAAGATAACAATTCGCTTGAGGAAATAGTGTCGAGGGTTGGAGCATTCAGGCCGAACGAATTGTGCAAACGCTGTGAATTTGATGAAATTTTTTCGAGTCTCGCGGGTAGTAGTGTCCGAAGGGTAGGAAGGTAGAAGCAGGGGGATATTTGTAATGTCGAGTGGTAAAGGTTAAGGGACCGGGTGAAGGTAACAGGAGCAAAGGGCAGGCCAAAGGCTGGACATTAAAGGGGGGGAGAGGGCGATTGTCGTCATACAGGTTGACCCCTGTTTAGCCCCGAAAAATATCATTCAAGGTGGATAGAAGAAGCAGCATAAAAATTAAATGTATCGCGGAAGATTTTCTCATAGAGACGCGCGAGAAAGGACGAGTTTTCTATAATAAGGAGGAGTGGCTGACCAGATGGGAATATCCAGCATCCAGTGCGGGATGAAGATGAAACAACTCGCTGGGGGTCCTCGTGTGGCTTTTGCTGCTGTTTCTGGTCACTCGTGTTTCTCTCTCTCCCGGCTGTTTATGCTCTTGCCACACAGCCTCCTGGCGACAGTGAAAAACTCTCACTCGGTGCTTCTCTCATTGTCCGTCCGGGTCTCCTCCTCTCTATCTGGGGTCATTTGATATTTACGTGGGAAACAAGTGCAGATGGTGCGCGCGGTGACGCCACACGCTCTTCTCCTTCGATATCATTCTCTCCCTCTCTCTCTCTCTCTCTCGCTCTTCTTCTTCTTCTTTAAGCCTCGAACCGGGCAAATGTTGCCGGACAATCGACACATTATGCTTGTGCATTTGGTCAAATGTAATATATTTATCCGAGAGTTTGCAGAGATTTTATTTTATTATTCTCGTCTTATTGTTCCATTCGTCGGAATTAATTCGTCTCGCTCCGGTCGAAACAACATTGACGAGCATTATATATCAAAACATTTTCACACGCAAATGCCTTCGACGCTACATTATATTATCATCCCTCCCTAATTCTTCAAATCTTATCTTTTCAAACACGATTAAAAAATGTTTTCCATTGATTTGGAGCTACCGTCGCTGCGGTACGAACGAACGCACGTAATAACTGTGTATTTTCGGCATTTTCACGGGAGCTATTTGGACAATGAAAGAAATGCTAGATAAACCGTGAATACAGTTTTTCCGTAAATTTGCTTATTTCCGCCGGTGGTACAAACTTTCGACTGGTGCACCGGTGGCGGGAATGTGTACGGGCCAATGCCGCAACGACATCTAGCAACTGAGAACCGTGTTCGCTCAGAAGCGTTCGTAAACTCTTCTCTCAGAGTTACTCGTCCAAGTTACTTTTTGTCCAAATGCAACAAATCAAACAAATAATACAAATAATAAGTCAAAAAAATACATAATGATCGAGAAAGATTGCAAATATAAAAAAGGTGTTGTAATATGCTGCAGGCGTACCGGTAAAACTGGTACTTTCGCGTTCCAGCGACAATATGTACGTGCGAAAAAATTTGGTGCCACAACCGCGAGGATAATACTCTTATAAGGATAATGAAAATCACGATTGCCAAAAGACGGCCATCCCAACATCTTTGATATCTTGTTCCTACGACGTTGGCCCTTCTTTTGCGGTTTTTATTATACGCTCGCTCTAATCTCATGGAGATTCTCTGATTTCATGAAAATTGCACATGGCAGCGGGAAGAAATATATTTGATGGAAAAATATAAATGATGCAATATTAAGAATAGATGGATGTACGCGGTGTTATCAGTAGTGTTTTTTGGTGAGCCAAGTGGTAGTAGGCTGGTAGGAGAATAGAATAGAGAAGCAGAGGGTAAAGCAGGAAAGGTGGTTAGGTGGTGGGTATCATAATTCGCGGTCAGAGGTGAAAGAGCAGGGGTTGTAAGACTCGAGGGGGATAATGGTTTTGGAAGATAGAGGCGGATGCGCTGCTGGGGTGAGAGTTCAGCGAGAGGGAAAGCCGAAGATTTTGGTTGATCCTAGGTGGCGTAATTTATTTTAATACGCCAACAGACGAAACTTCCATTCTGTCTCACTTATCACCCCGTATGTATTTTTAGGCGACAAAAACCTGAATTCCAACTGGACCACTCGTAACGGCAATATGTGAATATGTGTGATCCTCAATTACGTATGCATCGCTATTTCTCGGCTCCGGGAGGAGAGGAAGAAAAAAAAAACTTGAATTCGAGAGAGTGTCCGAGTTTTGGGCGCGGTTCACCTTTGCGTTGTTTCTTTTTCAAAATCTTTAGCGTGTCGGGTTTACGCGTGTGGGAATAAATTGAGTGTGAGATAGTTGGACTTGCAAACCCGTCTTGTTTTTACGTACGTGTTATAAAATCATGCGATGATTAATGGCGCGGGGGGTTCGAAGAATAAAACATATGCCGCTGCCTAACATCGAGACACTTAATCGCCGCATCGTTTTCGCTACACGAACCATTTTGTTTAAGATTTTCGTGAAAAATCATTCAAGGTACGTTTGTCGAATAAATTCTTGTATTTTATATTACTGGCTCACCGCTATTCGCCAAAAATAATCCCAACGGACCAGTGTCCAACGCGGATGCCTTGATCATGATGACTTATGATGATTTCCTTCTCTCGACAAAGCCAAATCAGAAAGTCGCAATTTTATCGAATACCGATTACCTGTAAATTTTATAGCTCATCTTTTATAAATTTCATGTTTTTGGCGAAAATTTCAATCGCGCGAAATAATTTCTAAGATGAATGAAGAAAATCTAAATAGACGCACTTTTATTTAATGGGGAAACGGCGGAAGATTCGCAGGTTGGACGAGTCTCAAAAAATATCTGTAATTCGTGAAGCTAGGACGGATCAAATAGGAAAAAAAAATTCTTCTCTATTTTTGGTATTTTACCATCGATCGGTAAGACGATTGTTTTTACGATTCAACGATAACGGATAATTGTAACTAATTCGTTGAATTGATGTTACGATTATATATTTGAAAAATTGCGTGAATTTACGTGTATGGCGTCAAGTTTTGTTACTCACTGCTATTCGGTATGATGAAAATCTCGGGGATTTCCGGGATTGCGTATCGCTTGACCGGTGGAAAATTCCGCTTTCAATCTTCTCACGTATTTCCTTTTATCGACAACGATGTTTATTATGAACGAAGAATTATTTTAAATCTCACCTCGAAGCGATATACGTAGAAGGGCCATTAACAGCCACGATCGTGACTTGTTGTGAAAACAAAAATTAGCCGTTGCTAATACACGCGATCGAGAGAAGTATGACGATCAACCCCCATGGCTTATCATCAACATACGAAAAACAAAAAACAAACAAAAAGCTTCATTTCATCATTGCTGCCAACTTTTATTAATTCGGCATTTCCCCGCGGGTGCCGCCACAATTTCGTAATTCGAAACTGTGAATTCGAGAGCAGGGGAGGAGGCAAATTTTCCGATGCTCCGAGCGTAACTTGCAAGATAGCCAAATGCTGATTGTAAAATTCGTTCGAACGTAAACGGCATTCGGATAAATTGAAAATTTTCAAAAATATTAATGCCCACAATGAAAAACGGTAGAGTGATTTTTTCAATGCTTCTGCACGTTCGAATACAATTATTATAATACAATAATAATTATATATATTGACAAATTTTTGACAAAGAATTGACAATATTTACAATATAGAATAACGGTAAATAAATCATTTTGTACGAATATTTGGTACAAAAAGGGCACAAAAGGTGAGGCAAGAAATAAATTGTACTCCACCGGAGAACAGCGAATAAAATTAATTCAATATTTTTCCTATCTATATTGTCGATAAAGGAGTTTGGGAGCAAGTGTAAAATACCAGCTCGTTAAAATTTGTTCGCCCTATTAAATTGGTACATCTTCCGTATCCTGCGGAACATATTTTTCTATTATATACAGTTGATCTTCTTCTAGTCTTTTTCCTCCGCCTTCTTGTTGCTCAGGTAATGGTAATCGATGAATCTGTAGCCTTGCGTAAGCTGCGCTCCTTCGTTAACAAAATGACAACCGAAGAGCAGCAAATTTCGAGGCTGCACCTTTAGGGAGAAGCGCATAAACATTGCCGAATAAAGGCAGAGAGCTGCAAATCAAATACATTCATAGTTGGTAGACGATTGAAAGATTTTCTGCCAAGCCGCACCATTATTTCAATTTATTCATTTTATTTTTTGCAAACTCAAACATTTTTCCCAAAAAAACAACAAGACAATTTTATAAATAATTTTACATATTGAAAAATATCATGCCATCCTAGGTATTTGTTTATTGAAATATGTTTAAAATCAAATTTTTATTATAAAAACATAGATCACCTCGCTCGGTTTTTTTTTTTTATAGGTTACGAAAAATTTTGAATTTAATTACAAGATCTTACTAACCCAGAGTCATTTTGCCACTGATGAACTTTGGATCCCTGTTGATATCGGCTATCGCAGCTATGGGTATTCCCCAATTTGCAATTGGTCCCCAAAAGTGGGTACTGAGGGAAACAAAAATTTCCCCACGTATTACGATTCGAGGCGAAACATTTTTTTCCAATAATCCAATATTGTAATGGCAGAAATCTTTGAGGTGTACAAAAAAATATGAAAATTTTCGAGACTCACCTGAAGAAATAATCGCGAGTTTCTTTGGTGGCGAATTTTTTCAAAATTTTGCTCATCCTGATTGATTTTTTGTGCCACGCTCGTTGCCAAGTTGGTAAAACGTTGAAAGAAAAAGTTTCTCAAACAATTTACTTTTCAACAATTACAATTAACGCGATTGTTTACTCGAGAACAAAATATCGCGTCGTCTACGACCTCACGGCCGTCCTCGATCAGCTGATTGAGCGAAAAATAGGATTGGTCGTGCTGTTTTTTTCTTCTACAAAATATCAGGCAAGTGCTGCTGCTGCTGCTGCGTGTACGAGGTAAGCGACCTAGCCGACCTAGGCAAGCCAGCCAGCTTTTCAACTGGCTATAGCTTACCCTCACAATCGTACTTCTACGATGACTTTTGACCTAATTAGCGATAATGAAGGCGTTCATTCGAGAAATATTTTTGAAATCATCAATTATCGTGTTTAGAATGACTGCTTATAATTGTTTAACTGTTAACGAAAATCTGTGTTATATTTTCATGCGTTATACGTATACGTTTCCAAGCAATTTATACCCATGCACAAAAATTTTTGGCTTCCTAATATGAAACGATGCGAGCCTTAAAATTACAAATTTTGAAGCTCATTTTCAGGCGATTTCCGACAATCTCCGGAAAACGATTAGCGTTGGAAAAACAAATAGAAAAAAATCCAAGCTGGGCAGCCAAGTTTTCGTATAGTTCCCAACGGTGCGATTGTCAAGTAACTGCAATACCGACCAACTCAACCGCTATTGTATATTTTAGTACTACACACTTACCGCTACGGTTGCAGCGCTGCTGCTTATATCCTTACGAATTTGAACCCGGCCATCCTTGTAAGATTCCAATATTATGATTGTGTTGTGATGTATACATAAAGGTGAATTTTGTGATTGATAAAAAGTCAAGATATTTTCATCATACCCGGAACGTTTTGCGAAATAATCTATATGTAAATGAAAATTTAATATGAGGAAAAGATAGATAAAGGGGTGAGTGTCGACTGCGGGAATTCGTGGGAGAATGGAAACATAAAATTATAAGCAGCACGAGCATAGATATAATTTTAATTTAGAACACTCATCATTCGAAAATATTTACATAAAAGATTCATATATTATAACGCCTTAGAAAACTATATATATTATACCTTATCTCTCAGCAGCATTATATATCCGTCGTAGTAGTGTAATATAATTACAATGGGACATTTGGGCAATTGTGGAAAAGGAGAAAAGAGAAGGACAAATGGAGGATTATTACAAAATGTACAGGTAGATCGATAATTCGTTTGAACAATTCCGGTAGGCAGATCTGTTTGTTTGTTTTTGTTTTGTTTCTTATTACAATACGATATATCGTATTTATTAATCATATTCGCCAGGTTTAATTTCGGGGCGTTGATTCTCCTCCGTTTTTGTATACTCGTTACAATTTATGTTTGAACAAATAGCCGGTGCGGCTTAATCCTGCGACGAGATCATGCGGGGTTTCATTGTTTAAATATGTTGGTTTTATTCTTCGTAACACACATACGCGCACTCGTACATATATTACCATTATTCTCTCTGTCATGCTGCTTCAAATAAAACTACGAAATGATGTACGCGAGCATTTTATTGGGGATGGGCGTTCAACCGTGCGACGCAATAAACTTATAGACGCGTAAACGTATAGTACATCCTGTTTGCAACGTACGCACGAAGGAAGGAAAATCGACTTTTTATAAGGCTTTTATAAGAGGTTCGAGAAAATAAAGGTCAAGTTGTACGACGCTCGATAAAGTCACATGGTCAATAGTAATAAAGGAAACAACGAAAATCCTACTTGCATCATTATTAGCTCGCGGGATCGGAATTAAGTTCTAAAAGATAGCGAGCATATTGTGGTAACGAGTAGAGATCGAGCAATAATGCATAGGACCAATGTTGTAGAGCATCAAATTGCATTTTCAATGATTTAGTCCTGAGAGCGGATAGGAAAAAACATGATTTTTGAGAAAATTTTATCCTCTACAAAATTGGTCCTGTGATCAACAACCCGGCACTTTCGCCAAAACGTTCTACGACTTTTCCATTGGTGATATAACGCTCTGTATAAAGCAGCGATAATAAAAAAGTGTGCACAAACGTGTGATCCGCCAAACTGAACAAAATTTGTTCGAATCCCTTTGGTATTTTTACGAATTGCGTACAATAATCAACATGTCATCGGAAAATATATAAATTTCTTTCTACACGGTAAAGTCGTGGAAAATACCGAAAGGGAGCGAGCGGATCATAGCTCAAGATTTGCAACCCGTGGTCGCCGACTGATCCTAGCACCGCTATCAATCCGCCATTTTCAACCTCGAGGACGCGACACAATTTACGTTAAGACTCGAAGAAATATATATTTTCGTGATATTCGTGCTGGTTTTTCTTTTTACTTTCAGCAGCACGCGTAATCACAATTTTTTCTACTACTACCCAATATTGTAGTATTTCGTTATTTTTAATTGCATATTATTTCCGTTTATTTTGTACATAGTACATACATTACTATGCTTTTTCATTCTCTCCGAGTTCGTTTACACACACACGATTGCGTGCGCGTGTAGAAATATAGAGTATTTGGATACATAATGACAACTCGGACGATTCGATAGCACTAAATGGCATTCAAAACGGCAATTTATTTACTTTTTTTTTCTTTTATTTCCTCAACAAAAAATACCGATTCGTTATTCAAGGACTAAATCCTTCTAGAAGGCACGTTTTTTCTCCGTCATATTGTGTTTTTTTTTTTTTTTCCCACAAACTTACGTCTCTTTCGCGTTAAAATTGAAAAATTTACTAAAAACACTATAGTTGTAACGCGCGCGCAGTATCGTTACAATAAAGTACAAATGAGAAAAATAATAATAATAATAACGACGAAATATTAAATAATTTTTTTTTTCTTAAAGCAGGTAGAAAGAGACACGAACAACATGTATGCGGTTTCAATGCGCGCGGTGAACACATTATTGAATCGATTTAGAACGAAACATGAGAAAGACAAATGATATCTATACAGTGATTGTATTATATTATAATAATATTAATAATAATAATAATAATAATAATAATTAATAGAGCTATCGTTTGATATAAAAGAAAATGTTTAAATAAGGCCGATGTAATACAATAATATATATATATATAAGCCACATTATTAATCTAAATTATCTGCAATATCACAGTACTTGCTGAAACCATACTATATAAAAACGCTTAAACTTCACGAGATGAGGGAGCTGGGGGTAGGGGTGGGGGGTGGGGTGGGGGGGGGGAAGGAGGCCCAACTTGTATTGGATTCAATTACAAATGGCAAGCTACACACATATATATATATATATATATATATATGTGTGATCATTCAATGTCTATTGTTCTTTTTGCGAATTTTTTGTATTTTTCTTTCTTTTTTTTCAAATAAATATGTTTCTATATATATATTATTAATATATAAAAAATATTAATAATATTTAATTCGTGTAAATATCGGTCTAAATGTGGCGATTTTAGTTTTACGCCAATGTCGACTTTAGCAGTAGTAGTAATGCATATAAATTGAAGTCAAATTCGAATTGCATTCAAATCTTTGAGTTTTATATACATCTGTGCGAAAAAATGCTTTCAGCATATATTTACAACGTAATAATGATTGCTATTATTATTATTAACCGTCAGTGTACACGCTTTGGTCTGAGAAGCAAGAAACAAAAATGCACAAAATTTTTTTTGCGCAAATATGATCTCGAGAGTGTGATCTCAAGTGGATCTTGATTTTTTTAAAACCCATATAGTCTTTAAGTATACCGAACTAAAGTGTGTACTTCAAAGGTTGATATTAATACCGATGCTCATTATTACCGTCAATTATCGAATAATAATAATAATAATAATAATATACACCAATTTGTATTTTCGATTGGGATGTGAAAAATAAAAGAATGGAAATCAAATGATCACTTGGGTTGAACCCATTGGCAAATCAGCGTATCATCTCTCGTCCGCAATTTCTTTCAATCCGAGTCCAATTCCATTGAAATTAACACTTAAATATTAAAATATCATAGACCTATTTTTTTTTCTTCCTTTTTTTCCTTTAGAATTTTTTGCACCGCAAATTTTGCGTCTACGTGTGCTTGTATTTTTTTTTTTTATTTCTCTTTGCAAACCGTTTTTGGTCTTGCAATGATCTGGGCGAATGCCCTGAGGCGTTCCGAATCACACTTTTTTAATTAATGCGCGATAATTCGGCAATTTTTGAACGTTTATCTACGCTTCGGAAAACACTGGGTGTTTTTGTTCTGTTAAATCGCTTCGAACAACATTTTCAGCAAGTTAAAGGAAATATTAATTAATCGCTGGGGTTTTCGAAGAATAACAAAACCCAAGGATTATCGTATTCCGACCGAGGATCAAGCACGAGATTTTGGTTAACTTCTATAAATGTTGAATAAATAATTGTAATTTATAATGGTTATATAGTAATGACAATAATCTCGATTAAATAATCGTACTTCGATTGGTCTTGATTGCATAATTGTCAATTAAATCCAATATCGATAAAATAATTATAATTCAATCGATATTGATAACTCACTTTGATTACTAATCGTAATTCGATCTGCATTGATGGAGTACGTCGGTTAATCTTGATCGAATGTTATTGGCAATTTCGATCAATGAGGATCAAGCGCAGTCGCGTTTCAATCAATATTATGATTTAATGATTGACGATTAAATAATCGAAATATCGAACGATCTTGATGAACTTATGGTAATTAATAGGCCCGAACGATCGTTCGTTGGGAACCGAAGGAATTATTCGAACCGAAGTCCCATTATACAAGCCGCTAATTAAAAAAAAATAAAAATAATAATAATAATTAAAAAAAAAAAAACAATGGCCTAATGTCATACGTAGACGGGGCCTTGATTGTCATTGTCATCGAGGCTTATACGACTGGGATAAGCCGGCCCGCCACCGTCGTCGAAAAATCGGCGAAACGTAAATTCGAAAAAGCCGTGAAATGGCTTACCGTTGTCCAACAATTCGTCCGATTTGTTGCTATCGGATTTTTGAGAATTGTGCAATTTGTCCGGATCTACCGGATCGAAATTACTCGTATCCGTTGGATATTTAATACACGGTATATGGGGAGCTACCTGACGACGCAGGCCCTTCTCAAAATCGACGTTACCGAAAAACGGATGGGACTTGACCTCGTCCGCGTTCTTACCCAATCGGCGATCCGAACCGACGCACAATTTCAATATCAGATCCTTTCCTTCCGGCGATAGGTTCGCTTGCTTCGGTATGTTTAGCGTCGTCTCCCAATTAATCACCTGTCGAATCGTCAAACTTTCTTATTTGCCACTTGTCACGCATCTTCTTCTCTCATTTATTATTTTTTCTTCGACGCAAAATCTCTTATAAAATTAAATAAAAGTATCTACCTTGTACTGGGTTTCAGCGGGTGTTTTGGCATTGAAAGGAGGCGAACCGACCAACATCTCGTAGAGTATGACACCGACGCTCCACCAGTCGCAGAGCTGCGTATAACCGGTACGTTGAAGGACTTCAGGGGCAATGTAATTCGGTGTACCGACTAGAGAATGTGCCAGACAACGCTGATGTTCCCGGTGACGTCGTCGTTCCAACGGCTTCAGTTGTATACATCGACACTCGTTGTTCCAATCGTCCGATGGATCCATTGAATCTTGCTTACCATGACCTGCAAATTATATTTCCAAATACAACATTTTCAACAAATACATTTTCCAAGGCTTTTTTTTTCTAACCCAAGACGACTAACCATTTTGTTGGTAATACTTGGAATTGTGCGTCCAACGAAATCCGGTGCACAGTCCAAAGTCAGTGAGTTTTATATGACCGTCGCGATCAATGAGAATATTGTCGGGTTTGATGTCGCGATGTATGAAGCCCATTTTGTGTACACTTTCGACGGCGCAGGTTAATTCGGCAATGTAAAACCTGGCGAGAGGTTCCTCGAATACCTCAAATTTAATAAGCAACGACATGAGATCCCCACCGGGTATGTAATCCATGACAAAGTACAAGTTGTCCTTGTCTTGGAACGAATAATAGAGTTTAACGACCCACTCGTTGTCGGCTTCGGCGAGTATATCGCGCTCGGCCTTTACATGGGCTACTTGATTCCTATTGAGTACGTCAGCTTTTCGCAACGTTTTCATCGCATAAAATTGATTAGTGTCTAATTTACGTACGAGGGTCACTTCACCGAAAGCTCCGACCCCGATCATTTTAATCTTCGTAAACATCGAACGATCCATTTTCGCCCGTTTCAATCTAATGTAATTCGATTCTTTCTGCGAGAGCATTTTACGCATTTGACATTGCGCCTCGGCGCTGAGCCCGATCTTAGCCATTTCGGTCTCCAATTGCAATCGCCTGTACAGCCGTTGTTTGTGAGATTTAAGAACATTTTCAACGTGTTGTTCCATAAAAAATTTGAAAGCCTGAGGCGAATAATTTCGTACTTTGCAATCACGGCGTTCTTCCTCTTTTTCTTTGCTCATGTGTTTTCTCTCGGGTATCGGTGATTGATGTTTTATTTTGTAGAGAGATGGTCCAGCAGCAGGCTTGTTGGCTGGATTTTCGTGTCCGCTCATCGTACCGTGATTGTTGTTGTTCCTGGAGGTCACCACCGAGGTAGAAGCGGTGGGGGGTAACGGTGGCGTTTCACCTGGCATCACCGGGTCGGCCGGTGAGTATTTACGGGCCAAAGGTGGATGATGAGCTACCGGAGATGATCTTGGTCCGGTCGCGTGGCACTCGACGCCGGAATTATCGTCGCTCGGAGTCGCGTAAGGCGGTGGTGGCGGTAGAGGATGATGCATGCTACGTTGAGCAGCGAGAGCTTGCATCGTTGTCGCGTAACTCGGTGGTTCGGTGGTCGGTACGCCGATACCGGAACTCGGATTCGAGCCAACGTTGTTTACCGGTGGATAAGCCGGTGGTGGTGGTTGTTGCGTTTGTTGTTGCTGCTGCTGCTGCTGCTGTTGTTGTTGCTGTTGTTGCTGCTGCTGCTGCTGCTGCTGCTGTTGCTGCTGCTGCTGTTGTTGTTGAGCCTGTTGCTGCTGCTGCTGCTGCTGCTGTTGTTGTTGTTGCTGCTGCTGCTGCTGCTGTTGCTGTTGTTGTTGAGCCTGTTGCTGCTGCTGCTGCTGCTGCTGCGCTTGTTTCTGTTGTATGGAGGATGCGTAAGAGGGAGGTGGAGGCGGTGGCGTCGAGCCGCTACCCGAAGAGATAGGCTGCGGCGAGGTAGGCGCGATTGCCGTTTGTAATACCGGTTTTTGTACCTGCGTACTTTTTACCGATTGCATTATAATGGGTGGTTGAGTTTTTGCCTGTCGTGCACCCCACGCTTGCAGAGGTGTCGGCCGCGCCATTGAGCTTTGACCGCTCGATGGGGCGACCGTTGAAACGGTTATCGGACTCGGCGAGCCGGCCGACGTCGGTCCCGAGTAAATCCCGGACGATGGACTTTTCCGATAATCAGCGCTCGATTGCGTCGGCGATTGACGATTTTGCATCGATGCGCTGTACGAGGGCGGTTGGACCGGTCCTTGTGGCGAGGACGATGGTACTATCGGATATGGCGGCGGTGGTTCAACCTGCCCACTTCCGTTTCCGTTACTCGTCTGATAAATACTCAACGCTTGAATCTGTTGCGTCAATTGTTGTTGCACCTGGGGTCCGTTTTGTACGATCATCGGTTGACGAGAGTTGGAATTCTGGACGCCACCGTTCGACGAGGCGACAGGACTCGTGCCTCGTTGAGGTGGATTCGTTGAAGATGAGGAGGAACCTGAACCCGGTGCCGCTGCCGGTGGCCTCGTCGGCACCACCGGAGCCGGCGACATTCTTTTTAACATTTGTTGCATATTCGTCGGTACGTTCGACTGCGTGTACGGACCGTGAGGCGGTGGCGGAGGTGGTGGTGTTGAACTACAACGAGGCGGTGGCGGCGGCGGTGGTTCCCGTTCGACAAAACTGCTCGGCGAATATTGACGGCTTAACTGCGGATGCGGCGACAATTCCGCTTGTCTCGGACTGTCCGAACGCGAACTTCCGGCACCGCTGTCCAACGCCGGACTTCCGCGTTGCAGACTCAGCTCTCGCTCCAAACTTGGCTTTCTTATCAATTTTGTGTTTAATTTACTGAGGCCGTTCATCGATTCACCCTGCGCCTGTTT
This sequence comes from Campoletis raptor, assembly GCA_948107755.1. NCBI lineage: Eukaryota > Metazoa > Arthropoda > Insecta > Hymenoptera > Ichneumonidae > Campoletis > Campoletis raptor. The sequence continues at coordinate 4,974,248 of OX403631.1, read as the reverse complement.
CAGAAACTCCAACGCCGCTTCCACCCGCCATCCTGCCAACTTTAGCGCTCGCAAACTTATGTCCTGTGTATTGTTAAAAAAAAAACAAAAACAAAAACATTATTTTCCCCCATTGGTTGCCCATGATGAACAATTATTGGCAAAATGATGAAAATGTTTGAATATATTAATAACCTCGGAGTAGCCCATGGCTAAGAGTTGACCAATGGCCTGACGCTGTTCCGGTTTATCGGAAAGACTTCCGGATGTGTGCGAAAGGCCGCTGTGACTGGAAGCGGAACTGACCCCGCTTGTGGTCGACAAAGTTGATATTGTACTCGCGGCGCTGGATCCAACTTCGCTGTTGCCTCCGATATTGGCAAAAGGAAGCAGAGAGTTGCGTATTTCAGCTAGCGCTTTTTGGTGGTATCCAGAGCCGCGACTGCCTGACTTGACCGCGGGTGGATTCATAGTGGCCCATGCTAGGCCCTCTGGGACCTAGCTCCAATCCAATTCTATCATATATATAGCCTGCAATCACAAACCAATCAAACTTCATTTTTCTCTCCTATTTTTCCATTCCTCCTAAATTATCTCTCTCAATTTTCTTTCAAATGTTATTCGCTATTACCATTGTCATTTCAAGCTTGTATATATTCATTCATTTTGTTTAACCCTCGAATCCTACAATTCTGCGATGACCCCATTTTTCCAACTAATAACTTTTTGTCATGTTTTTGCAACATTTATTTTTCTTTTTAATGTTTACCGACCGAATGCTACTTGCTTATAGTCAGGGGTTGAGTTCATTTTTTTTTTCATTTATATTGTTTTGGTTTTTTTCTGATGTTAGTTATTTTTATGATAACTTGTTTTCAATTTTATTTCATAGAAGCTTTTCTCGTCTTTTGAAACTTATTTGCAATTGTTTACAGTTGATTTTGTGTTTTATTTTTATTTGTCATTATGCACTTTCATATTTACTTTCAGCATTTGTCCTCCATTTTCTGATCGACTTGGAAATAATGCATGTTGGTCATAAAACGAATAACTTGCTGTACAATCGAGTGGACAAAAGTTTTTTCGTAATGGAAATAGAATAGTTGATAGAGAAAAAAAAGTAAAGATGACACTTATGAATGTGATATCACTGCAGAAGTAATCTGACTTTGAAAGTTATTCTTGTTTAATAATAATATTTTATAAAGCCAACAGTCTCGAAAGCCCGGAAATCGCAAGTTCATTAATGGAAAATAATTAGGCAATCGTGAGGAAAGATTGAAAAGTCCGAGATTTTCGAGAGCTATTCGTGATCGAACGGAGGACATTTTTTTTTTTTTTTTTTTTTTTTTTTCATTTCGATGTATTTTTCATGCACAGAGAGGAATGTAATTGAGATACGAGAAACTAAGGAATACTTACGAAAAGAAATCTGTCGGGTCCTCGATACGAGGCGAACGCGAGCGAAGGAAAATGAAAAACAAATAAAAAAACGGAAAGCACAAGATAAAGTATCGTCCTGGGGGTAAAGCTCGATCTAACCTATGCACGAGTGGAGACACTGAATGAGGAGAGTTTTTAATGTGCACAAAAATGGAAACATCGTCGGGGCTGGACGCGAACTATTTCTTCTATTTGTTTTTCTTTGCGTTTGTTTATCCTTATTGTTTGTAATCGTTTGAATGGAATAAATAATGGTGAATGATCGCGAATAATTAAAGCGACGAGGACGACGATAAGGAGAGGAAGAAGGAAAAGAAAGAGGAGGACGGGAATGCTAGTCTGTCGTACCCGAGCATATTACGTTCTGGGGTATAAACGGCGCACTCATTCGCGCACCTTCACCAAATTCGTTGAATCCGCGAAACCCCGACGAAGCAACGTGAAACGACGAAAAACCCTTCGTCGATTAGCGACTATCGAATTAAAATAAGTTGGCGAATTAAGTCATCGACAACAAAGAAAGATACACCCGTAAATTACTAAAGTAACTGGCAGCCATTTTGAAGTGCCACATTCCTCCGCCGACTTGACACACACACACATACACGCATACACGCACGCGCGCACACACACACAACACATGCGCTATCTTTTTCGTAATTTACGGCATCCACCGAAAGTATCTCGTCGATAATGTGTATATAAACTTATCCCACATTTTTAATCCTAATTTTCCAATAGTTTCTCCCCAAAACCCAACAACCATCTCGTTTTCTCAAACCTTTTTTTTTTCAATTCCAAATTCACGGGATTCAAATCATCCCCGTAACCTTGTTATTGATTTATTATTTCCTCTCAAATCATATGTTATACGTTGGACCTTTCGCGGGTGCGTAAAACCTTGAGGGAGAATTAAGGGCTGTTGGTAAAATAGGAAGCCGCTCTCTATTTTGAACGTTACCAATTTTATATTTTTGTACCGTTCCCAATGAAAATTAATTTCTCAAGAAACATTGTCTCCATTCTTAAATCAGCAATTATACGCAAATATAGGTAAACTCGTTCTGTTTATACTTAATTGTAATTTAGAATTTAAGTTCTATTCACCGACCGATGGAAAGGTCATTTGAAATGAAAGAGGCCACATTGATTTGGCTTTATGATGATGATGTTATTGATGTCGATCATGTTTTAAAAGTAGCACTTTTATAATGAATATTCATCAAAACAGTGTATTTGTACTGTAGTACGTCGTTTGGCAATGCGACGATGTGTACTCGACTGATGCAACACTACCTAGAATGCTAATGTACCGATTGCTGAAAACACAATTGTTAAATATAACTGTGGTCAAATAACCAGTTGTTTTCCGTTACATCTCGTAATCGGATATGAAAAACAAAGTTGTTCTCGTTTATGACAATAATTTTTATTGTTTTCGATTGACGCGATAAGTAAAAAAAAAAAAATCGTTTCTCTTCACACGAAATCGAATACAGTCAGAATTTCGAAGCAGCGATTAAAAAATTGAAATAACAACTAAAATTAGAATTCTCGTCATATTATTTAAGAGAATAAGCAAAAACCAATGCGTTAATGTTTCGTTGAAATAAAATTCGCGATGCGGGTTTTCCGCGGGCAAAAAGAGACCAGAAAGAGAGACGCGAGTTGGCAGCACTGCCGAGAAGGTGGGTGGGGGCCACCATTGGGGAAAGCGGGTCCGCGATTTGCACGTCGCGACGTTGCACGGGGAGACGCGAGTGAAGCGCAAAGCCGCAAGCTTTGCCGGAGACGATCGAGAGACGACGGAGGGAAAGAAAAAACGAGCGCGGGAGTGCATG